>JAECUM010041455.1:0-37332 GCA_016617855.1 Megalonaias nervosa
TTTTGCTTTCTATTAAATTCGTAAAATATATCCAGTATATATTTGGAAACGATCCGTTTGTCAGATAACGTGACATTCAAGAAGCTAGTTTCTGAGAACAAATTGAAAGAGAAAGTAGAACAAGTATGTATTCTATGGCTGTATCCTTCACTCTTTGCTAGTTGAAGACGCTCTCCAATAATTATAAGCAGACAGCCAATCCGCTATTCACTTATCTATCTAGATATTTTTCAATTGAGTGGTTCATTAGTCAAGACATAGAAGGGGCCCTTTATTTAATCAAATCATACTCAGTAAAATGATTCAAGTGTGATAATTGATTCATTAAATACTTAAAAACATATCTGAAAAACATTTCAGGTCACGATCTTTGCCGGAAGAAACAACAACAAAGTTGTAGTCGAAGGAAACTGGTATGTATGAAAGCAAACACAAAAATAGATGACAATGTCATGCCTAAAAATGGTTTAGCTTTCTTACATATCTATGGGTGCGTGTCATCAGTAACGGCCTTAGCAAACGCGGGGCCCGATTTGGATCATTTTGGCGGGGCTTCCTAGATTTACGAGCGGGGCACTCCGTGAGCACGACATTTGGAAATAAACTTTTAAACAAGTTTTATATGATATTGAACTTAAAATTTTCTTCCATCGTTTTAAAATTACTTTCTCTCTGTAGATATATTTTTTAAAAATTACTAAAGGGCTGAGCCCCTGTGAGCGCAGGGCCCGAATGGGCCAAATCGGTCCAATTGGCATAAGGCTGGCCCTGCGTGTAATATCTTAATTGTAAAATATGTAGAATCTGTACAACACCAGCGGGGACACTAAGAGTCAAAATAATTCCCAGTGCAATGGGCTGCGTAATTGGATGAAGGTGTTGATTGCTGAATCCGGCTGCTGTGAGTTCGCAGCCACAAAGGTTGATGTGGTGGTGTTCACCATAGGCGTTCAACAAAATTATTTATAATAGATACGCAGATAGTAGACAGTAACTCATCAGTGAAAAAATGAACTTTGAAACAGTGTTGCAAGATTTGAATGTGAAGTAAAAATAAACCAAAGAAATGAAGATACCTTCCGTGAACTTGTTATATGTGTGAAAAACGAGTCATCTTTTTAATAAACATAATATTGACTTGTGTTGCAGATGCAGGGAGTGAAAAGCGGGAAGACGTGCAAAATTCAGATTCTGAGTGAAAATGAACTTCATTTGTACATCGACATTTGTTCCAATCTAGAATACACAACTCTTTTCCTCAACATAACCAGTCCTGGTCCAAAACGAGATCCCCAAAGTTGACGCACAACTTATTGTCTCAATAGTTTTATATATCTGGAGTACAAATACTTCTGTACCGCATAAATCAATAAATTGATTTAATACATAAGGTACTAAACGTTTCCTTTATGTTTTCACTATGCTTACACCTTTGCTTCGAAATTCGATGAAGTTGATTTCATCTTTTTTTCACCTGATGTTTTTCTTTGATGGTATCAGTTGTTCAGAAAATGACCGGTTGAAAATAAACAAAGGAATATAACCGTACACCATTATATTAATATTAACTTTATACTGTAATTAAACAAATCATTAATCCTCAAATATTTTCCCTATGATCCTGTGTATACGTAATGAGAGAAACGTTTTGAACAAATTCAAACACGCATAACTCTCTCTCTCTCTCTCTCTCTCTCTCTCTCACACACACACACACACATGTGTTTATATGTATGTGTATATGTGTGTGTGTGTGTCTTAAATGTTTGTAATTCAAGTAATGTTATCTAGTTTCAGTTGTGCTCGTTTGAACTCGTATGACCAAAATACACCTTTGTATTGACCATCTAGGGGACATAACTGTTATTTACCTTTACCGAAAGAACATAGCTTTGTATACTCTCATTTCAATAGTATTCCAATATCCTATTACAATAATGAAAAAAATGAGAAACAAATGCGGTATTAATTTTGTTTCTTACTAATTTTCAATTATTTCTACATCTTCTGTATATTTCCATTTGCTATTAAAATGTATGCTTATCAATACAGAGATATACAAGTAAATAGAGAGCTAATACATGGATTATGTTGTGATGTTAGTCCTCACTTCTGATTTAATACTAGATCTGAACAGAGCTTCAAGAATACCATCAATATTTCTGAATGCAGGTTCATAAATCAGTGAGTAGTAATTAAGACTTAGCACACGTTCACCATTCTGTTATGATATCTTTATTACTTTAAAACAAAAAACAAAAACAACCTCACTCAACTCTCCCCAAAATGATCGTAATATTTCAAGGCTTTCTCCATCAGTTTTATTTGTACAAAAACAACATTCTACCCATATATCCCACCAACTGTATCGTCAGTCACTCCTACTCAACATAATAATTAACAGCATAGTGAAATGCCATTATCCACGAACTGACTGTTCATTATATGTATACGACTTTGACGATCTGCTTCAGATCAAAGATTATGCATAATACTGTACATCAACTACGGATGAACATGAACAAATTTCAGATATGGGCTGAAAATTAAAAACAAAACTAACTGTATGCATTACTGCCGACAACATCGTATTCATGATGGTCCAAACCTCTATCTTAACGAATGTCTTATTCCTGTTGTAGAAGAGAACATATTTTTAGAGGTTATATTAGACCTTAAACTAACTTATCTTCCACATATTATATACATCAGGGACAAATGCCTCTGACATTAATAGATATCGTGGGTAGTGCAGAATGGGGAACAAATCAGAAGGTCTTGCACCGGTTATACATGGCATTGGGAAGATTGCAAATTCAAAAATGGCTCGACTGTACAAGGATCAGATTGTAACTCTTACCTGAAGATCCTTGATCCGTTTCATAATCAGTGACTTAGACTCCGCGTGGGTTCATTTAGAACTTCCCCTTCAAAAAGTCTATATTTTGAGGCAAACGAACCATCATTTCATCTCAGACGAACAAAATTGGTTCTTCAGTACACTACCAAACTATCTTCAATTCCATCTAACCCTGCAGATGATGCAGAGTTCTGGCACAAATACCAATCGTTATACATTGATAAACCAAAGTTCTTTTTATCGTCTGGCATACGAAATCGTCCCCAATAGCAAAATTCAACTTTGGAAATATTTAGAAAATCTGTATTCCAAAATCACCACAGGAGGTTATCGCAACTGCCCAAAATCATATCTGATCTTTGCAATTTCAAAAATTGCTCAGAAAGCTTCTCCTTTTTCAGAGTAATTCAATTAAATCGGAGCTTCCTATCATAGCCATCAGTCCCTGAATATAGATGGTTCGAAACATGACGACAAAATTGGTTCTGCCAGAACATCACTACACGGCACTATCTTGAGCAGGTTAAAAGATAAAGCCTCCACTTTTACTACAGAAATTAAAACCATACTCAAAAGCTTTGAAATACTGTTACGATTGAATTTTCTCAATACTGTTACGATTGAATTTTCTACGATTTTTCATAAATACCAAATTTTTTATTGTAAAAAAACGATTTCGCTACCAACTTCTTGCTCACAGATAATTTAGAAATAAAGTATCTTAAAAGTTACAGAACATGATAATTGTATTTGAGGCGAAACATTCAGTAATTTGCTTTTACTACAAAAGATTTTAGTGTTAATTTGAAATACTGAATTCTTAAGCATTTTGGTTATCGTTAACTCATTTAATATTTAATTATTTACGTTATGGTTTAAAAGAGAGACATTCTGGAATTTTATGAAGTTGGTAAGCTTTGCATAAATATCATAATTATATAAATATTCTATATCTTAAATGTATCTCTTCATGTGTGTGTACTTTATCTATATTGAGTGTTGTTTCTACGACAAAGAACTTCAGAAAATCTGATTTCCTCTAATAGTTTGAACCCCAGTACCTCTACTGGTGCAAGTAGTGGCAGTCATTTCATAATGATTGATGCATTGTTGGACAAAATCCTTTTCATAATAACACCTTGGGACATCTCTCAAAACAAAATTATTAAGGAACCTTATTTTGCTAATACTCCAGACCACCAAACAGGAGCACTTAAAGTGTTGTGGGGTGGGATTTTCTACTGCAAAAATATGGAGAAAAGGGTATAACACTTCGCGCAGACATGGTGCTTCAAGGCAAATATACATGAGCTTGGCTGAAACAAGGAAGTAAAGAGCTCTGCGAAATATTCTGTGTTGTGAATAGTGTAGCTTGCATATGGAAGTGGGGTCGAATGGTATTAGGCGCTCGCCTTAACATAACACTCACACGGTTCGAATCTCGCCTCTACCAAAGTGGGTATGAAGCTTGTCAGTAGTGTCCGGTGTGTCGGTGATACTTCTCGGACTTTTTCTCCACTAAATATACTGGTCGCCATAGATTTTTCATTTACTGACGCTCACAAATAACCGTATTAAAATGCCTCCTTCCTCTTTTGTTTGCTCTTTTTACCTCTCTTCCTACATTTATGCCACCACACCTCGCACATATCCTATAATCAGTTCATGATTCAACACTGCATTTCCAACATGGATAAAATCTCTACCATATTCTAAACTCTTCCATATGCTAAACCAGGTATAACGCTTGACGTGAGCACAACAAAGTACAAATCATTTAGATAAATGGGATTCTAGGTATAAAGCTTAGTGTGAGCACAATAAAATTAAAACTCTATTTAGATTATAATGATGTACAGATTAAACTTTTAAAGTTAGCACAAAAATCTATTTAGAGATTAGGGTTGATAGAGCAGCACTATGATATCACACTTGTGAAAGAGGTGCTTCAAAGAGGATATATTACAAAGAATGAAAATGACGCGTTGTTTGCACTTTATGTGAACGGGGCTTTTAAACCAATTTCGTTACCAAGTGTCAGTTCCAACATCCGGTCAAAAATGCAGGCGGGTGCCAAAACCTGAGCTAACTGAAGATGCCCTAAACAGAATGGAGATTCGCAAAAGGTATTTTGTGGATGGTAGCAAAAGCAGAGCTCCGGCATCGCCTCTGCCTGGTGTACATACAAAGAAAAAAGTCTTAAGGCACACTATGATTCGTTAAATAGCAACGGTCATAAGATGTAGGTCAACAGCATCTCCTCTGGACACTAAAATCGAATTGCCAAAGACGGCATCACAGCACGGGCATATGGTTACTTTCTTAACCAGCTATTTTGCTTCGTTTATTTGATGCAATGCTTAAGAACATCTAAGGGTGATAACTCTGAGTATCTTCAGATACAGTATGTAGTTCTTCCAGAAAAAATGGCGTATAGATGGATGATCTGGGATGACAAATCTAGCAACCAGGGCAAACAGTTTGAGTGACAATATGAGACGCTGGTTTAGCGTTTCTCTCCTACCAACTCTAAGGCAGCATATAGGTAACGCACCTTGGTGTTTGAGTCCAGGAAGTTATACTGCGCTGCGGTTTCAGGTGTCATCGGCCCAGTTGAAACGACGGTGGTACTAATAATGCTCTTGCCTATACTGGTTAGAGACCAATTCTCGCCGCGTACCAATTGTCGCCATAGTACTAATAACACGCGCCCGCACGCGAGATTTTGGTTCCTGTTTAGAAAATAAGAAGAGTGATTTAAGCTGACAAGTCCGAGCGAAAATAAGCTTCAGGTAAGTCGATTAAGTAAAGAAAATAACCAAAATCCCCACTTTAGCCCCTTACGCCTCCATTTACTGACGTGGGGAGTCACGTGGTACAATTAGCATACATAGGTCAACAAGAACTACGTCATAAAACCATACCTTGATGTAGGCCTCATCTTTTATAGCAGACGCTGTAAATGAGAATTACATTTCCATCATTAAAGCATCCTCAATTAAGCGTTTTCCTTTTTCCACACTTGCCCAAAAATAGCACAAATACCATGGCCGCAGCATTCATCCATACTTTATTATCAGATCTTGTTAACACAATTCCACTAGCATTCGCAGCGTCTCCAGACTCCATATTTTACTTGCAAAGAAAGGTCAAGGGCCAATAGCCAGGGAGCATTGATTATTTGATTTCTCCCAAAAAGCGGGAAACAACTCTTTTAGAAAATATTACACAGAAAAACAAGTATTAACCCTGCATGGAACCGCGTGCAACATTACTGTCAACACGAAAGCAACTATCAATTATTCCAGGCCATAACAATTAATTTCTAAACAAGTAAAATTAAATGCTTACTATTTTGGGACAATTAAAAAATAACCAACATCTTAATTAGAATTTAAAACATGTTTTATTTATCCTTCTTTTGGTTATCAAAAAGGTATATGAAACAGCTATGAAAAAAAAATTAGTCATCTGACAAATAATCCTTAGTTTACATATTAAGGCATCTAGAAGGTATTTTCCACTGCACATTATTTTATTGGATTTTACTTTAAGCTGTATTACATTTTTGTGCATTATTATACTTCATTGTCACATTTTTAATAATTCATGAGAAAGAGAAATGATGAATTTTACTCAAATAAATCAACACAAGCAACATGAAAACTGTCAAGAAAAATAACATATTTCTGGTGAATGTTACCTATGACAGTAAAAACAAGATATAAATAACTCAATTTTTTATTTTTTCAGCAATGCCAAAGAGGTATACAACGGAAGAACTTCAATATGCCGTGTCATCTGTAAAGCAGAAAAGGCTCACAATTTCACAAGCATCTAGAGAATTCCAAGTCCCTAGAAAAACTGTAGAAGACCATGTCAAGGGGAACGTACAAGAAAAGGCCCCTGGAAGATGTCCGATGTTAACAACAAAGGAAGAATCGTCCATGGTCAATTATATGAAGTATTCAGCACAACAAGGTTTTCCGTTGACCAGAAAAATTGCTAGGCAATATGTAATTACCATCATGAAGCAAAATGGACGCCATTCTCTATTCAACATGAATAAAGGTCCCAGCGACAAATGGTTCCGAAAATTTTTTAAGAGACATCCTGAACTATCAGAGAAACATTCTGAGCCACAGGACCGAGGCAGGAATAGGATGTCAAACATAAATGTGATGAATGAATACTTTACTCTTCTTGAAGACACACTACACAGATTAGGATTAGACAACAAACCAGATCAGATTTTCAACTGCGATGAAACAGGATTTAGTGGAAAAGAAAAAAGTAGACAGAAAGTTATTGGTATCAAAGGCCAACACAGTTACCAACAATCTGTCACAACATCCGGTCACATCACTGCGCATTTATGCATATCTGCAAGTGGAAAAATTCTTCCATCCTTTTTGATTTTTGAAAGATGTTTACCCCATTTGGCTTATAAGGAAGGTGTTCCAGGTTCCTGGTTATTTGGATACTCTGCTAATGGGTATATGGATGGAACACTCTTCACTCATTGGTTTAAGGAAATTTTTTTACGTCATTGTGGATCAGCAAGACCAGTGCTACTTATCATGGACAACCATGACAGCCACATAAGCCTAGATGTCATCAAGCTTGCACGAGAAAATCAAATTGAATTGTTGGGGTTGCCACCACACACAACCCACATTCTACAACCATTGGATGTGCAAATCATTGGTCCACTGAAAGCAAAATTCACCTCAATTGCAGTTAACCTTGGTTACATTAAAAAGAATCAAATAGTAAATAAAGCCAAGTTTCCAACAGTGCTGTCTTATGCCCTTGATCAGTTTTCCACTTATCAGGTCAAAGAAGCCTTTAGAAAAACTGGTATTCATCCATGGAATCCCGACGCTATTGACAAGACACAGCTTGTCAATAGCCATTTGAAACTGGTGAATTGTCAGCCTGTTCCATCATGTGCCCCATCCACATCAGCAAAACCATCATCTGATGAAGAATTACAGGCATCAAAATCAGTCTGTCCAACCTGTGGTAGTTATCTTGGAGTAAATCCTTTGGTAGCAGAAGGTCTTATACCTCAACACTTATCTGACATCTTCCCAGCAGTGCCTGTTAAACCGCAAGTTAGAAGAGCAAAACTGGTGTTACATTCAAGAGTACTAACATGTGATGATTTTTACAGGAAGTTAGAGGAAAAGGCAACAGAGGATAAGAAAAAGCAAGAACTGAAAGAAGGACGTATGAAGGACAGATCAGAGAAGAAAGCACAGCAGAAAGAGAATAAAGAGGAGAAAAAGTCAAGAAAATGTTTGGAAGGAAAGAAAAAGAAATCTAGCTCTGAGTTAGACATATGTGGTGTGTGTAAGTCTTCTGATCCACCAGTGGAAGAATCCGATTATGAGAAAGTTGAAGATGAGGATAAGGATATATTTTGGGTTCAGTGTGGCAAGTGTCCACAGTGGTACCACCAGTCCTGTGTTGGAATACATGCGCATGAAGAGGATAACCTTAGCAAAGACGACACGGAATTCATCTGCAGTCTCTGCCTTAACAATGAAGAATAGTTATATTAGTGTTAATAAATAAATCAGCAATATTTGTATGCTGCAATAATAACAATTTATAATAATTTATTTGATGTTGTGTGGCTGTTATATTTTTTTTCCAAAATAAGAGGACACAGAATTCATCAGCATCCTGTGCCTGAACAATTAAAAATAGTTTCATTAGTGACAATAACAAAATCACTAATAAATTATTTCTGATACAATAATGACAATTTATAATAATTTCTTTACTGGTGTTTTGTTGTGATACATTTTCTCGAAAATATTACGAAAATATTAAAATAATTTTATTAGACTCATGTTTTTAATTGTGTATTTACTTTAATGATTTCCTTTTCATTTTTTTAAATAATTATTTATAATTACCCAGCCAGCTAATTACACAAAACTGGTGTCAAAAATGATGCGACTAATTACCTCGCTGTTCACCGTGAAATGATAAGAGACGAATTCTCGGTAGAAAAAAAAACGCATGTTACGTATGTAATTATACGTGAAATTAAATATCTTCGACTCCTTAAACTTAATCATTTCGAGATATTTATTAAAACTGCGGAGAAGTAGACATTATTGTAACCTTTCCATGTGACACAGTTTTAAAAAAATATCCGGTTTTTTCAACCGGTGAAGAAGTAAATTTACATGCATTCCTATCAGAATTCCTAACACGTAAAAAAACATTAGTTTGAATTACAAAGCACAGAAATTAAAATTTAACTAAACAGAAATGAATAAATTTTAATTTAAATAAAGAGTAAATATAATCGAATAATCATATGTGAGTAGATCATCAATTTTCAACATATGGCGACAATTGGTACTGACTCTCCCGCAAAGTTCATCACCGACACCGTTTTAATTAACGGTCCCCACGTAAGAGGTCAAGTTGCTAATTTCACATTTAACAAGAGGAAAAATATTGTTAAAGGTCCTCATTTTATATATTCTATTGCCAAGGAGCAAGTTCATGTCATTAGTGGATGATTATAAAAGAACCAGGAAAAAGTGGCGAGAATTGGTCTCCAACCAGTATGCCGAGTTACCTATTGTTTTAAGGACACCACAGTGACAGGCATTTGCCCCACCCACTCATTGCTGCGCTTTGTCGGCACGTTCTTCAGCTTCAAAGAACATTTCCAAGGCGTACAGATACCCAACAGCAGCTAGGTAAGATTTCGATAGAACCTTTCCACAATTTCCGGCGCATTGTGGACACTGGCCTTTCACCTGAAACAGCGCGCATATACCTCCTGTCGGAATCAACTTGCCTCATTTTGATCCATATTAGCTGGTCCCGCTTGAAGATACGTGACAAAGTAAAGTGTCGGCGACATCGAAAGCTTCCTTGGTGGCCACGGGCTCGGCCTCCTGGTAACGGCTGGCGACAGCAACCACGGTCAACCCATACTTGTATGGCGCTTGTCGCGGCCCGCACTTGTCGTTTCCGTGACGGAAAGAACAACAAAAGATCCGCCTGATGCAACTCGTTAGTAAATGAAGCATCAAAAGCTGCGGCCAGGGGCGTTTGCTCGGTGGTGATAGAATTGCGGATGACCACTAATCTATTGAACTATGCCATTGCAACATCGTGCGAGACTTTAGTGGATTCTGTCAGCCTTTTATCGCTGCCACACCCTTCTAATAACCTTGCGGGGTGCAATATAACGCCACAATCTCAGCATCCATTTATTGCATAACACGACAATTTTAAACATTTACTGTGCTTTATTATTTTGGAAGTTCCAGTTTGGCATCACAAAAGTTGCATTTGTTTGCCACCGCTAAGCGGCTGGGACATCCGCTTTGTATCTCACGACATGATGGATAAGTTGTCTGGTACAGGACAACACTTTAAACGTGCCCTAAGAATCTGGGCTCATCTTACAGCACTTTTATTGCTCGCGTTGTGTGAACTTTTGAAAGGAACAAAGGTTATGCAACACATTTTAGTCACGTTTTAAGGATTTTACACTATCTGTTGTTTTACATACATGTTTCATAATTTTTTTTACAGCTTTACGTTTTATATTTTATATTGTTTTACTTAATTTTTCATGCTTGAGGGAGTTTAACTTTCTTAATATTTTGTGCATTTCATGTTTATATTTTTTAAATTAATCTTTTATTGGCAATACGAAGTCACTTTTGTTCTGAAGTGCCGTAAAACACTATTAGACGCATACTAGCCTATAAATTGTAAATCACCCTAGGCCACCAATTTTATGATGCCACACATCCTCTTAACTAAATTTTATTTTTCGGAAAACCCTTGCGCACCACCTGCCACCCTTTTCTTCGAAAAATAAAATTTAAAACAAACCCCATATGATAAAAGGAATATTGAAAACCCTAGCCCACCAACTCATCATATTAAAAATAAAAATCAATAATCCACCAATTTTTTGGGAAGAAAAAAAACACTAATGCTCGAATTGTTTTTAAATAATCCTAGACTTAACTACAATCTATTTTTTCACAGTCACAAACACCCAATTTATATAAACAATCCACCAGTTTCAAAATTATGAAATCACCACCATACTTTAAAGTCTAAACCAATTCATTTAGTTCCCAGTCTATCTGAATAATTCGCAACAGAGACAAAGAGTTTCAACTGTATCCTTAAGTAATTAAAGATAGATTAGTTCATACATTTGTTGTAGATGATAGATGTAGTTAACATCTTTCAATCAATATATCGTTGGAAATAATAAATACGAACTTACCACAACCAAGTGCATGCGCTGTTCCTCGGCCTACATCATGCCGCACTCTTGATCACGATAACAATTCTTACTGATTTCAATTTGAAATTGAAATAATCAAATTATGTAGAATTATGGTGATATTATTAATCAAATATAACTTAACTACTTGTTTTAAAAAGTCAAATGATAACTTAAAGTAAATGTATTCAAGGACGGTTTCAGAGTAAATCCGTGGCGTAGAGGGACCACAGACTACTTCGGAATATCAGGTCGTTATCAATATCTTTTCGGGATTCATTACAGACATGTTTTTTCTCATTAATTGAGCACACCTGCTTACTCTCGTCTGTCCGTTTTAAGTTTGAGATCAAATTGGTGTCAAGGGTATGAGCTAAAATTGATTCAAATACAGGTAATGTGACCTTCCAGTCCATCATAATGCCGAAGTAGAGAGCTTGCTTACCTAATTCCTTATTTCCTGGGTTCCTTGCTATAAACCTATAGTGTCCGATGGGGGTTAAAGTTGACCGTGTTACTGAATCAACGGAAGCAACATCCATACCAATTAGATGTTAAAGAACGTGGCGTCGTCCTCGGAGATTGACAGGTGAGCTTTGCAACGAGTTTTTAAAAATGTCAAAAATCATAAAGCAGATAACGTTGATCATAACTTTGACAAGTAATGGCAAAGTCAGAAGTCACCAATTAACAATATTAAAGACTTCAATGCTGCAATCCTGAAAGTCCCGTTGTTTTAATCAATCAATTGTGAGGTCAAATTAAAGAGCACAAAATTAAAATAGCAAAGATAATCGCGAAACGAGAGTAAAGTTTAATAATATGTGATGAACTTAAAGATTCTTTAACTGAACAATCTAGATATACATTGCACAAGCAATAACAAGATTTCCCTAGTGTAGATTCAGACGCCAGAGAAGCATATTACCGGGTGACAGAAAACAAATACCATTTGAGTTACAACTGGTTAGTTTTATCAAACAAGCACAGAATGAATTTATCAACGATGGTGCGTCCCATGTTTGTTAAACATTTAAGATTGATGGCGATGGAATATTTTATGATTCCACAATGGATCACAAACGAGCATCTGCTATCGTTAACAACCTTGTTGATGACAGAAAATAGATATTTAAAATAAAAATTATTGCTGAACATGTTAATGAAGATGGTCCGAAATGGATTATTCGTGATAAACTCGACCCTATCAAGGAATCACGGTGACATAATGTCGTCATAATTGATAAAAATTCTAAAGCAGGCATTTTCACCGGAATTGACAGACCATACTACAATAGCGCATATCCAGTTTCCGCAGTTGTTTATGAGCTTTGTTTATGAGCTTTATCGTTTCAGTGAACCAGACATAGCTGCTCTTGTTCCGATGAGAACAGGCTTGCTAAATTAAGGTGCTCACCGTATCATTGAGCATTTTGTAAACTCAAAACGCCGTAACAAATTAACAAAATCAAGAATATAAGAAATTAATTGGGAAAATATATCAATACAAATGGAGCTCGCATATATAACATAGCTGAATTAGGAAAATTATTAATGTTTCCGATAATTGTAAAAACAATAAGAAATGAAGTTTTATATAACTCGAACACGCGGTGCTCCAATAACCTTTATAGACCATAACTGTCATGCGTGGAAAAAAGCGGTAACAAAATTTCCAAGGGAGAGAATAATTTCATAACGGCGATATCTACGAGGAAATCTAGAACATAAGTACCGTATATCAGTCTGGCTATTTCACGCAGATTATTCTGAGTCGGATGAATCAACATTTGATCAGTTTCTTCAGCCATCTGGCGTTCTTTATCGAAAGGAATCGCTCCAACGTGCGATGAAACAGACTGCGGTAAAATATGATGGCGACGACGATGATTTACTCGTTAATTATTTTACAGCATATTGCCCAACAAAAACTAAATGGCGTCCAACTCCAAAAGAATTTCTCGATTATGTGTCACACTCTTGTGTTGAGTTTGGCTATTGCGGTCTTTGGAACGCAAAATATAATTCCTCTGACATGATTTCTGTTAACAATATTGCTGCTTATCCGGCGGCTTTTCATGGTCTTGGCGAGTTTCATCGTTATTTTGAACGATTCAGGTACCCAACACACAAATTGACACGAGTTGCAATAAAAGGACCACTACCAAATATCGGTCGTACTGGATTTGCCGAAAATGAATCATGCCTGTGTTCAGCCAGTATTCATCCTATAATACCAATTTGGTTTGGTAGACACTTTAATAAACTGGATACCAGTGTCAATCTCAACGATTGTTGCGCAAAAAAAATTCAGCGTGGTTGCGCTCCAATAGTGATATTACGATACATGCTCAATGCTAAGATTCTCACATCGTTGAATGGAACCTCTGCGATAATTTCATACAAATCCCAAAAGTCTGTCTGGTTACCACAAGACAATAAAAATATCTGCAGAAAAATGAACGGTAAGTTTACTCAGGGTTCATCATCTGATAATGTTCATCATTGCACAAGATTAATCATAAACCCAGCCGAATTATATTTTGTTGTCAAACACACAGCGGCGCGAGGTGTGTTGGTGTCACGGATAAATGCAATCATGCAAGATGGAAAAACATGGCTACAATAGTTATCTACTAAGAGGGCAATTCCCCTCAGTTTATTAATTTGAGATCGTCTATGTTGGCATACTCATCAATAAACCTATTATCGATGATCAATAGATTTCATAATGCCGCTGTTAGAGTCGCCACAGATTATTTTTATATTAGTCGTTGCAAAATGGATCTAGTGAAACCAATTATCGAAGAAGACACCAGTGATGTCAACTGGGGTTCATGGCGAATAAAACGTGAGCAAATACGTAAATATTCAGAGTCGACTGACGTTAAAACACCAGATGTTTATTATCGCAACGATAATTTATCAGAACCTTCATCATCACCGTCAGTAAACGATCTAATCACGAGATATAGCACGGTCTATCTGAATGGTCCAGGTGGTTCTGGTAAAACAACACGTGTGATAGAAGAATTTAAAAACGATGACATTATTGTGTTGACGCCAACTCACCGGAATGCCAGAAAGATGAGACAATGTTGTGTCAGCGTATGCACGTATCATAGTTTCTTTAGATGGTGAGGTGATGCATAGACCCCCGAACGAATGGGTGACAAATATATTCCGATAATAAATATCTGGGATGAGATTTGTACAGTATCCAAAGATGTTTTAGAAATGTTTCTCTATTGGTTATCGACAAAATCTACTGCAGTTATCGTGTGTGGGATCATGGACAGATTCCGCCGTTTACAGGTGAATCACCACATGATCAACCATGTTAGCCACTTTGAAGACGTTTTGTACGACCATCGATCACAAGATGAACAACTAAGACAACTGAAATCGATAATCAGACTACAACCCGACAAAATTCAGTGTGAAATACTGCGTACCGTAACTTCAGAGACTCCAATGTCAGATTTCTGGAACTTATGGCGCCCTGATGATCTAATCGTTGTATCTAGGAAAAACGTCCGTGATTCAGTTCAACGTAAATTATTTGAGCTTTACAAGGAAAAAGTTTCAACTCAGCAAGTCCCGTTATGTTATGACCAACATATCCACAGCGGCAAAATATACTCGTTGACATTCCTGGAACGGACACTAACCAAAAGCTCGTTCTTAATGATATCGTCGAGGTTCCAGTAAAGGCTGTACAATAAACGTTGTCGTTAAACCCATCGAGCTGGACTCTGGGGCATGCAATAATAATCCATTCGTCTCAGGGATTAACAATATCAGATACCAACATGTGGATTGTCGATGATCGTATAGAATGGCCAAAATTAGTTTATCTGGCTGTGTCTAGAGTAACAAAAATATCTCAGTTACACAGGCCTGTCTACGTGTTAAGGCTGCAAAGAGCGTCACAAATAAAAATAACCTCACCAGAAATTATCAACGTAGTGAAGAAAAAATTGACAAATTATGCGCGAGATGACAAACAAAATCAGGCCAATTTGATCTGGGTGTGGAAATTGTCATGATGCTAAAACAACGACAAAATGATCATTGCCCTGCTGTAACTCAATAATGTTGTGGCAATATTTTCCTAATGACGTACAACAATTACCGTGGACAGAATCGATGGTAGCCTAGGTCACACACGCGAAAATGTCTCTCTGACATGTCTTGAATGTGTTCCTTAACGCGTGTGACTCTTGTTAGCGTTTTATTGTTTACGCGTATAGGGAGTTCCGCTAGCGTCTGCGACGCCGTATCCAATCTGGTGGTAACTGGGTGTTTTCAGGAATTATTTGTAATTGTTCACGTACAAATCCACTTTGAGGAGATGTTGAATCATGTTTGTATATTGGCGGCTGCGTAGTAGATCCTACCACGCTGGAAATTGTATGTGTTTTTACACTCCACACGGGATCAGATGCTCTTGCTGCACCACCATCAAGTTCACCAGGTTCATATAAATACCTCACTGTTTTATTGTCCAACACTGGTTGTTGTAGCTGATCTGGTGATTTTCGTCATGGTATGTGTTTTTGCGCAATCGCATCGACAGGTTTCATGTTAATTCCTCTCTTGACTTCGTTGTTTAACGTGGCTACCACATGAGGTAGTATCAAAACCCATTCACGAGATCAATCCTGAACGTGCAGTAATCATTGCGCATATTGATGTCCAAAGAGTCGCTGTGTAAGAGTTTGATTAAATCGTTCAATGATTGCCTGATCACGATGTATCGTGGTATCTCCACGTCTGATTTTAACGTGTTGTTGCTTCATCGGCGTCATTACTGCACCGAAAAATTCTTTGCCGTGATCAACCTGAAGCTACTGTGGCCAGCGCAATGGTTCTTGCGCATACATTCGTTCAAACGTTGCTGCGACCCAATTGCTGTTTAAGTCGATAACGGTTCAGCCTCTTTATATCTACTTGCAACATCTACTACAGTCAACGCGTATATTTATGTGCGCCGTTTATGTACGTCATGTGGTAAAAACAATATATCTGCCTGATGAACTTCTTTGCGTGTGCTGACATCAAGCCGTCCATGTTGAATTGTTTTGGGACATGGGAGATAAATTTGCCATGTGACCTGCCGAAACAGCCAACCTGCGGCTACAGCTCGTGTGACACCTTCTGCATCTGCGAGTTTTTTAATTGTTGCTGTACCTCTCCAGTATCCGATTGGACTATAATAAAGCGACTCTATTATGTAACTGTCGCCGTTTAATTGCCAACACTATTTTACTTTTCATCGCCGATCTTATCACCCAATTCACGTGTGATTCTCGGATGTTTTTATTCTTTATCGAATTCAGCGTGTGAATCAGCCTGACATCCGTGATATGTCGTTTTTGTTTATATGGGTTTTTATTTGCGACATCATGAACATGTCACGCTTTATCAATCTCATTTACCGGAAATTCGCCTGGTTTTGGTTGATTTATTTCGTCAAGTCTAATATCAAGGCAAGTTCCAGGATTACAATAATTAATCCTGGAAAATTTTTTCCACAGGATATTTAGCCCATGGTGTTCTAGGTGTTTTCCGAGTGCCTTAGCAATATCTCCACCTCTTTTGGAACAGGAATACTCACAAACATATACTTTTGTGTGACGCATTTTACACATTTACCTGAAAGTGCCGGCGTGTTTGTTTTTTTTTTCTCAGAAATTTTGTACCAGTAACTGTCTTGCATCGAACACAATATAAACTCATGATTATAAATAATATTATATTTGTACAATATGAACATGGTTGACTTTTCAGCAACACGTGAGCAATCACCGGTAAAGCATAATCCAGTGTTACCAAATTCCATTCGAGCTATTATAATTGGTCCTTCTGGGTCAGGTAAAACCCAATTGTTGCTCAATCTGATAACGAGGTGACTCAAATAAGACAAACATTATTTAGTATCGCCATCCGTGGATGACCAACGATGCCATAATGTTCTTAAGGAATTTAATGAATCTGCAGAGGCTGAAGACGATGTTGTTGAATTAATCGCAGACATCGATGAAGCGCCGTCCGTCGAGGATGTGAACGAGGTTATCAACAAAATCTAGTAGTTTACGATGATGTCATGCTTGACAAATGAGCAAATCCAGCCAGAATATTTTCACGGGGCAGACATAAAACAGATGTTGTTTACGTTACTCAGCGGTATACTCAGATTCCCAAAGTAATTAGAGATATCTGGGTTTTATTTTGGTTATTTTTAACGGGGTTGATACAATATACGCTGCAAAATATTCATCAGACATGATGTCCCGGAGAAATGGACATAGGTAAGTTTAAAAACTTCTTCGCTCAGAAAAACCCGCATGGATTTATCACGATACGTTTACACGATCCAGCAACACGTTATCGAATTGGTCTCAATAAAATCTTTTATTAAAGAAATGTATTTATTGCTATAATGAACCAGGAAAACAATAACGAGATTATCTCTCGGATCGAACAATTGCAGCAAGATGGTCGCGCGGTTTAACTCGATGTTGTAAAATCAATGATGATTTTGAAATGATATAGCAGCAACCTGAAGAGGGCAGATATACACTCGCGGTTGAGTACAGGTTTATCAAATTACTCCAACGCCAAATGGAATTGTCATTGGCGGATTTACACGAACAGCGTGATTTAGCTAAATGTGTTCCATTGGCAAGCGCCATTGAGAAAATACGATCAGATTTGTCTCGACAAAATGAAACTCGAGCGGCTGTAAGTGCACGTACGAGACAACTAAAGCGGCTTGTGTTGGAATTTATTTAGGATTTCTGCAGAATGAGAAGAATAACCCAAACAACCAAAAAAAAAACCCCCAAAAATTAAAGACAAAAAAAGTTTTGGTTCTTTTTTTTTCTTTTTTTTTTCTGATTGTTAATTTTTTTTTCATCATAGTGTGCCGTTATGGTTGTCACGCACATACAAACTAACAGTTAATTCTTCACCACGTGTGTTCAATAAATTACCGTCTTGGTCGGTTAGAAGAAAACGTATTCGTGACAGCGATGGATTATGGCATCGTAAATAAACAGGATTAATAGGTACCAACACAATCAAATTACCTGGCGCGACATCTGGAGAAAAGCCGTAAAGAACATATCCCTACTGGGCCTGCCCTTGTAAAATGCTTGCCCAGAAGAGGTATAGCTACCGTCGACTGCGTCACAGATTAGATCTACAGAAATCGTCGATGTGATATTGACAATACCCGGTGACACGTGACGACCACAACCTATTGGATCTTTGCTATGTCAGAGACTATCGGTAGGGCTCCATAACTTCTCCCATGCCGCAATAATCTTCGAAAATTATTCGTCAATTATGCCATCGAGATCCTGCTTCATTTTATCGATATCCAAACCGGATAGTTTGTACGTAGATATTTGTTTCGTTGTAATCTTAAAATAATCGAGAAATAACTGTATTCGCCCGGGGTCATGTAAGTTGTTTAGTCCAGCTAATTGCTGTTTCTAACACAGAATTTGAAATTATTCTGCATCAAATTTCACCAATCTCATATATGATACTACAACAACGATTTCCTGCTTAAAATAATCGATTGGATATTCAATTATATACCGCTCAAAAATCACTCTCAGATTGCTCTGTGCATTTTTATGTTCTACGGCGGCGCTAATCGTTGGTTTGTGTGCCTTGATAGCGATCTTTGATTCTCCTCCTGTTATTGATTTGATTCTACGTGGAAGTTCATCGTTGATTTCTTCGATTTGATAGGATCTTGTTGGGATGGTAACGACCTCCCAGATTGGGGCTTGCCCACCAGCTGAATCAGATGCAGTTTTATGCGAGAATACCAGCAAATTATTAGCTTCTAATCTACCAAATGATTTTTTTCTGATGTTTAGCCAACTATAATAAAGTCGTAATTGTGCCAGTGCGATTTCAAGTGACCGACCATTAGGAACTTTTATCGGAGTTGGAAACCATTATCGAATTCTGGGTGTGTTGAAGTTCCTGATAACATTGTGGTAGTCGGCAGTGTTGTGTTAGCGATTATCTGTTCCAGTCGTGTCGTTATTTCTGCGGTCATTGTTATCTATACGACGGATTCTAAATGTGGCGTTGGCAATATCGGCAACGGTGTGTTGGCGTTATTGTGATACAGATAGTTAATATCCATAATTGCATCAAATTCATTGCCTGATATTGAATCATCGTTTAACCCCGCTGACAGCATCGATGATAAATTTATACTCGCATATGTCGCAGCGTAAGCTATTTCCGTGTGCTCATGCAATTTGTTACTGGAACATGTAGATATTTTTCGCGATAATATTGAGCATACTAGAAACGCCGTCAACAACAATGACGCCGATTCTAACCACGGGTAGAATCACATGCGTCGCTGATAATTTGCCGATTAACGTCGTTGCTTCATCGACCAGCGAGAAAACCGCGTATACAATATTGTCGATGACGATGATTCATCTGCGATATTTTTTTGTTTTGTCATGTGCTCGTCTATCATTTCTTCCAGCGATGCCTTCCACGCACATGTTTGATTATGCCAAAAGGATTGTGTGGGATTCATTATGTGTTATACTAAGTTACCAACTGAAGTGTTTTCGCGACAAATTCCAGAAACCACCAATATGTTGTTGCGGTTAAGATCTTATCTGCTGGTTCCAGTATGAATCATTACTCGGTATTTTGACTTAACACGACTGACACGGTTACGGGAAATCTATCGGTTGAATAACGCCACGGAAATATGGTGAATATCCTAAATTACGCAGTGCTCAACACGGCGAGCCTGTATACCCCGGTGACCTCAGCGGTATGTTTAGTGGAGTTGTTTTCTTGGCACCATGTTGCCGACACAGACGATACTGTGTATACCGAGTTGATGAGCGGAGTTGTATGAACAACACAATCTTGAATCTTTTTGATTTTTCCAGTGATTTCATCGAGTCGTGTGCGAATTTTAGTGAGACTAATATCGACGAAATTTGGAACCCCAAAGAATCCGTTGACGATTCTATTGATGGCTCCTCGAAAATTCATAAACACGGTATATGATTATTGTAATCAGCTCTGAATGTGGTCAGTCCATCATTGATTGTCATTAACGAGGTCATCATCGGAATGTTGCTGCTGTCCACGTATTACTTCCTTGCAGCTTCATCGTTTGAATCTAGTTCTCTCAAATTAGCAACGATATTTCGGCTCATGTTGAGATCGTCAGTCATTGCATCACAGGCTTTAGCAACGCATCTACTGATCTCAGTTCTGATAGTGGTGCTGTTATTGTCCACGTATTTTGTTTTGTTGCCACGTCATTGTCTGATTTTGGTTCTCTCACATTGATAATTGTATTTCTGGTCATGTTGAGATCGCCATACATAATGTCTCCAATTCTTCTGAAATGTCCAGTAATCTCACTCTGTTAGAATTGATTCCTCCGAGTTTTAAATTTTACCGGTTTTAGTAAATAACACTAAGTTATCTTCGGTCGCGTCTGGAACTTGCAGAATAATATCTGTCAATGGGATATTGCTCGTCTTTAACAGTCCTTGCTGATCCTGGAAAACAATAACCTCATTTTGGTCAACATCGGCGTGGCGCAAAAGATCATCTCGTGCTGCGCATTTGGATAAATCAATGTCACCCTGGGGCTTACCTTTGTAAGATCTTCCGTACGTATCTACCATTATAAACTATTAACCTGTTTAAACGACGTCTGGTATACTCAAGCATGAGGCGGTGCTGATAACCTTGACATGGCGTTAAGTACTTCTGGACCGCATTTTGGTGGATCCGTTGTTGTCTGTGTTAGTAATGTTGAATACCAGATTAGTAAGCCACTATATCGTAAAAATTCTTTTGGTGGTGCCAATCAATACGAATCGAAATAAACAGCTCCACGTGGATCAACAACGTATGCAACCCAGTGAGTACCACAGCGGGAACCTCGACCCAGATTAATGATAAGGGTTTCAAAGCGATTTGGTTTCTCCGCTAATTGATCACGCATGAAAACACCCCTGAAGTGTTTTATCTTTAATCGCCCAGCAGCATCAAGTAAATCAAAATTGGACATGACGAGTTTTAGCGAAACGTTTTCGGCAGTCTCAGACCTTGACCATGCCGCGTTTCTTGTAATCTTAGACCGCCTCCCTTTTCGAGGTGTTTGTGCCGTGTCCTGTTGATTTTTTCAGTGCCATACCGGCAGATGTTCGAACAGCACCAAGTGCGGCTGCTTTTTCAACAGCTGGAGCATCTAGAAACAGAAATATACTGCCCGTTTTTGTTTTGTCGCTGATCGCATTCGCAGAAAGATCAAGTCTCACACCAGTTCCTGATTTCTTGGCGTCATTGATGTGTTTGAGTTGACGTTCAATCAACGATAATTAATTTGGGCTCTGCAAAGCCGCTGATTTTAGGGTTATTTTTTTTCCCAGAATTCTTCTTCGATGCGGATTGAAGTTTTTTAATCTGACCTGGTGTCAGAGTCACATTGACATGATGATATGATCTAATTAACATTACATATTTTCTACGGGCGCATCAGTGACTCTCATTCGTCCGCCAAGACCTTCAAGCAACATTGTTTTGTCTGACAAAATAACAGCGTTTGCTCTGTAACCACCAGCTGAAGCAGGACCAACAGTATCTCGCACATGTACGTCAACGACTGCCTGTCTGAATACATCCAGATGTTCCAACGAGAAATAGTAGATAGGATACAACGTCCAGAATCCCGCTGTGATATCTGCAGGCCGAAGTCGACATTCTGATCAGGCCCCACAAAGCTCATCAACTATGATACGTCCGTGCAACATTGTTTTAGTCAAAATTCAGTATTATGTCTTCGGAAGGCTCTTGATGTCCATTTATCCTCGGCGAAATCGTAGACACCGGCAATCTGTCAAACACCATTGGATTTGCTGTCTGGTCATTATACCTGATGGTACGCTGAAATGCCACGAATATGTGTCGTGGTGCCGAAATTTCCTGCGGTGATGCTATCCGCCATGAAAATGTTCCTGCTGTGCCTGGAGCTGTATCTGTGGTCATTGTCAGCCACGACAGTGTTGACTTGCCGACATCATTCATGAACGACAATAATCGTTGTTCTTCCGTCAACGACGGAGTTATCGTCGGCATCCACAATGCTAGTTTTGTTAGTAGTACTTTACCAGCACCACCTCCACCAATCCCAGCACGCCAGATAGCATCGTTGTCTGTGGCTTTTCGAACCAGTGCAACTGTATGTTTTGCTCCGAATATAACTGTTCTAGCATGTCTACAAAATCCGAAGATATGTGACACAGTGGTATCACACATGAAAATCCACCATCTGCAATAACCTGAGATCGCTGTGCTGCAAATCCCAGGCTGATTTCTGGATTAACACTCTATAATGTCGTGGAAGCAAAGGTTGGTCAAGATATCATTCCAGCTGGTTGCGGATTAATTGCGCTGATTAGCCCTAATTGTACCATGAGATGCTGGCTATCGTCAGGATGGTTAGCAATATCCTTCGCGAACATCATGGATGGACCTGTGGATCGTGAATAGTCATCCCTGTATCTTGCAAGATTGACAATTGTCGTAGCAACATCAACATTATCGAGGCATGCTTCAATTTCTCGCCCATTCAATTATATATCTGGCACTGTTAAACAACGCCATAATACCGTTGTCAACGAATCCACATTCGTTCATTTGCTGCATATGCGATTTCGTCATTACCATAAACTTCAAAAAATGCCTCGGCGAGTAAAAATTACCTTGATATATCTTGGACTTTTGTAATTCGATTCGTCTACGTTGGTCTGGCTCTCGTGCTTCATAAGAATAATACTGATAATCAAGTACAGACTCATCTTTGAGTTTTGGTGCATCCATGTCAAATGCTGGTTCAGATACACGCTTGAGCATTTTTATTATAATTCGTTGTTGTCTAAAACGACGTTCTAACACTGGTCAATAAGTGGTTGATCAAAGACGACGACGAGCCAGACAACTACCCACTATCAGATTTGCGGTTATGTTTTTCTTCTATCTACTCGGCAGCTTGTTTTGTCAGAGATGGCCCACCAGCTAATTCTTTCAACCGCTCATTTGCAGATTGATTTATTCTTTCGCTGACACTTGGTGGAATCAATGCGGTGCTGGACACTTTTACTGGAATTCTTATTTCGGTGCTGGGCAGTTTTACTGGCTGTGGTTTTCGTCGTGCTATTCGTGCGAGTCTGTCTTTGTCTGTAGAAAATGCTTTACCAGCAAGATTACCCGCAGTGCCAATTGCCTTATCAAGAACAACTTCCATGGCTTTCATACCTAATTGTTTTGCAATCGGAATAGCTTTTGGGGCTATCCTTCTAAATAAACCCTGAACAACATCGCCGAGTCCATCTCCGTAGATCATTGTATAAACCGGTAATCGTGAATTTATCACCCCGCCGCTTTCAGGTCTACGTTGGGCATTGTGTATAATCATGTTATTTTGTTATCGCCGATCTAATTGATCACTCACTGTAGTAACTGTCGCTAATTCCATCGATCAGCGCCCAATAGACGCTACTGTCCATGACGCCACTGGTTAATAAACGCTGACAAATAGTGGCTGCTTCATTAATGATTTTGTATGAATTGTTGCCGGCTCGTCTTCCACCAGTCAGAATATCTAGTCGATCAACATCAACGAGGATGTCGTTGGGACAAAATTTATCTTGAACCACCAGCGATTCAGCTATCATATTACCACCGCGTTTCCCTTTATGTCTATTGCAAATGGCAAGACCACTTGCGGTCACTCCTTCAGGTGGTTCATCATATGGATCTGGTTCAGGAGAGTGCTGATGGAGTTCCTCTGATGCAGCTTATCTTTTTTTCCTTCGCTGTTTCACGCCTAGTTTTTATTCTTTCTTCTTCTACTCTTTCGAATCGACTCATAAATTCTTTTCGCTGTGTTTCCCTTCTCAATTCTTCTCTTGCAGCATAGTTAGCTACTGCTTTTTTTTAAAGAGTTCAAACTCTCCGTCGCCGGTTTTGATGCAATATACATCTTTGACCCAATCGGCGGCTTTTAAAGTATGAATATACTCAGGTTTTACGAATCGTTCTCTACGACCATATCCAAATGCAGCAATTTCAGATACTTGATCTGGATCCCTGAGAGCTTCAATACCTTCCTAAGTCAATTTATCTATTATCTTGGTTTTAGCTTTTGGTGGTGGTGGTTGAACTTTGGGTGGGGGCTGAACTGATTTTGGAGGTGGCTGAAGACGGCCAGCAATATCGGCTGGTAATAACTCAAAAGTCTTTCGTTTTGCCTCAGTCGCGTTAACAACTTTTTGGTTGGTTCTACAATTGGTTTAAATAAATGTTCTGCACACTCTGTAGATTCCACATGAGCTTCCTGGCGTTGTTGTAACTGTTGCTTGACAGAATCACGGACTGGAAGATACTTCTTAATTATATCCAGTCGCTGTCGAGCTAATTTAGCTGTATGAGATTCCATGGTAAACGCAGAATCACTCATTATTATTATTAAAAAGAACGATTTAATTACAGATCACTAAGTCAGCAGATATACAAGAGTTTACTGTATATCCAGTAACGTAACGTATGTTTCCAAAAACAAGAAATTACCGAGATCTCAATTATGCTCACAGCTTAGACATTACTGCGGTCACGTGACTGCCCTAAAAATACTTATACGTCATTACCTATGCTACTTGCTGGTATTTACAGGTCAGCCAAAAGTAAATTCTTGTACACTCCATGGAGAGATCCGTTATACCTGTTATATTAAAAATAAATTGTAAAATACCAGAATACTTGATAAAAAAAATTTTATACGCTATAAATACTTGTGCATGTTTAATTTTTGATATATTTGTGCATCTGTCTGTTCAGAGATATAGTATTTGATATATTCTCTGTGAAAACCACCTACTTCGCCGCAGGCTATTTAGGAACATTCTATTGATAGGGTAATAATAAACCTATTTCGCTTGACTAACTCTACCTGTGGACTATATATACAAGTACAAATTGAGATATATTATTTATTTTTCGTAAATAACACTATTTACGCTGATATATTCTCTGTGAAAACCACTAACAGGTTGCTTAGAAACATTACTGAGTGTGATAGCAGACCTGCTTCGCTTGACTAACTCTACCTGTGGGCTGGATTTCTTTCCATTCGGCAATATATTATTTATTTTTTGTAAATAACACTATTTATGTATTTTATTTCAACTGAATAGTCTACAGCACGAGATAATTATTAATTTTCCGAAACATGTTTGATTTATCGTCAGCGGCAGGTATTTATATTAGGTTTTATCAGATATCTTTCGAGCTTACGATAATACAGTGGTAATATCGTTGGACATCCAAACCATCACTGGTTTACTTCGTAGGTTCGAGCCCCGGAATCGGCATATTGTTGGCGGGTTTGAAACTGAAGTTATTTAGTGGGGGCCGTAGGCGAAGCTTTGGAAAGTCAACCGGAAAATGTACTGATAGCTGACAATTTGCGCATACCCATCACCAGTCCAAACTGGTGGTGGTGCGGTTTTGCAATGGCATCTTGGTGTTGTTCATCAGCAGACATTATTCCACTGACGAAAAGGAAATCGAAGTGCATCCCGACAACGTTGACAAAGCCACGACGATTATCAGACTCACCAGATAGAGCGGCGGTTATGCGAGGTCTGCTGGCCCTTCTATGATGTTTCGTAAAGATGTGTCTGACAATGTAGATCATCTCCAGTATGTAATACAACAGGCTGTAGACCGCACAAATCCCACCAACGTTGTACCTAATATAGAAATGGAATCACGCAGCATCGAGGACAACTTCATCAACCACCACAGACAGATTAACCCGTAACGGCATCGCCAAATTTGCTAATGATGTCGATTCAGTCAAAGTCGAATTGTCATCGTTAACATTGCTGATGCCTATTATAACCTCTTCACTGGTCCCAGATTCATGTTTTGTCATTTATGCAGTCTGAAGACATGTCAAAGCTGTCGTTTCTCGTGCTCACAGACTTGGAGCCAGGCGACATTCAGGGACAGTTTACGTAACAAATAAATGCCCAATATGATCAGAATGCACCAAAACACGTTTTCGTGGTGTATCAAAGAAGGAATACAACCAGGTAAAATTGTCCGAAGTTACTCCTTGGTTAAACAGCCATCAGGAACCCTCCGAAGAAATTTTGATTGACTTGAAAAACAATCATGGCGCACGTGCATATTCACAAGTTATAGTCGTCCGTGAGCGGAAACTAAAACGTTGGCATGGTTCTGCAGATTTCCCAGAAAGACATCACTACATTGTATCCGATTTATTACTGTAATTGAAACACATGGAGTTGCTCAAACAGTCCGGTGTTGATATGTAGTTTCATGTACGTGTAGGTGAGGCTCCCGGCGGTTATTACAAATTCAGTTCCTTGATCCTTTGTGACTCTATTTTTGGAAGGCACAGATGGCCGAATAAGGGTCAGCGACGTGCCTTTAGAAAACTCATAACCGTTGTAATTAAACAGCATAATGAAAATAATGTCATATCACGAAGTTAAGGTTGGTCTTTGAACAAAACAGCCTGCGAAAATTAAAACCGTAGAAAGAAGCGATTGCTGAGTAACATTTGAATTTGTCTCCGACGCCTGTGTGGCTAACCCAAACAACTTAATAAGTTAAAAGAAGCCAAACAAAGGAACAACTCAGTGACATTAACGTCGTGGAAGTCAGTGCTGGCACAAATACAAGAGAATGGTAGAATATTTCCATTCCTCGTGGCAATTTCAGCGTTGTTGGCGGCTAGCTCCTGGGGTTGAAAATGAAGCTTCGTTCAGGCCGTCAAAACCACATATGGGATGGATTTGAACATGTTGTGGTAGGCTACATAGAGTCTAGAGGTAATATAAAAAGGAAAATGTCTTCGACTAAATGAGACAACTCGCAAAATAACCTCAGGTAACGTTCTTCAACTACCCGGGACAACTTTCAAAGGGCCTTGCCGTTGACAGCCATGGAAGCGAAGTGCGCATCCATAAACTAATATTGACTTACTAGTAATGACAAAGTCAGTCAAGCATTCCCAAGGTTTCTCTAAATGAGATTATCTCGGAGCCATGATCCCCTGCACGTGGAAAACAGGAAATCGTTAACCTGGATTCAACTTAAGGACCTGGGACTCGCTGAATTGCATACATGGCAACACCTCGACATCTTTGTATATTGTCTCGTACGGGCTTCAACTGCCACATAAAGCTGTTGATTATTTATATGGCGCGCTTGCCACTCGAAAACAGAGTTGCCTACAACTGTTTTACCGTTACAAACCCGGAATGACGGCCCAATATTCGGACATCTTCTCGTCAAAGCAATGTATGCACTCAAGGGAAGCAGCCCAACCCCGTAAGCACTAATTGACTTTGCACTGTCACTTAGAAAGTACGTTTGACAGTATACGAAATGCATATTAACATTTACGGACGATATAGTTCAGGGAACCGGCACGGCATTGATGTGAATCTAACCAGGTTTGCCACTAAAGCCGATTTGAGTATGTTCATAATATTGCTATTATGGCTAGATTGTGATTTTCCAAGATCAAGCTGGAAAACGTAACGCTTAAAACGTAGACATAACAATGTTGTGTGAAACCGAATGGCGCCATCGTGAAAAACCTGGTCGAAATCATTCAAAACCAGGGAATTCGACATTCTGGAATGTCCGTGGTTCTATCCAAAAATATATAAACTGTACCGATGCTGCGGTACTATCTACCATACCTTCACTAATAAGTGTGGTAAATTCATGGGAGTTGACATTGGAATATTAACCAATGAAGGAGAGAAAAGAAAGTGATTACATATCAAATGGTTGATTTGTTTTGGATGGCTTAGATAAGCCTAAATCTTACATTTTACAAAGCAAAGGTGTAATCGATGTAGTTTTATGTGAACATGGCAGAACTCTGTCTTATTCAATCGAGCTCACTGAGACATCTCGTAGGAACTTCACTTCGTGGTGCACGCGAGTTACAATCGCGTACACGAGGGTGCAATACTCCAGAGTGGGAAAAAATCACGGAGTTTTATAAAATGGGTTTCGGGATAAGGGACTGTAATCAACCGGCCAGTCTCAAATCGCTTTTATGACACTACTAAGACCCTTTTACTAACTCACTGCAAGCCGTGTTGTGCAGATTATGGAACGTTTAGATCTATATCCGAATTAAACTGGACAAATGATCATCTTGATAAAGTAGTAGATTTGATAATCTCATTTACTAATAAACTTCGGAATATTGTTGGTAATACTATACCAAAAACATGTTAACAAACCATGGTTGGATTACGCTTCCAAGGAGGTCAGTACAGAACGGAAAAAGATTTTTAGAAACTTCAAAACCATCCTAACAACTTACAATCTGAATAAATAACGATATATACTGAGCTAACTCTAATTGTACCATTATAGGGAGTAAGAAGAAAGCAAGATATTACATCTCTTGCTTAAGCTCTTACTCTTCTGTTACTATTAGTATCAATAACGCCAAGGAAAAACTTGAAAATTGCAGCTGTATCCAGTATTTACAGAAATCTCATAAACTGATCACTAGAATACATGCAATTTCAAACACATTTGCCGAAATAATTATCAAAAACAATTCTACGTCAGAACTATTCCAAATATACATGACGTGTAAAACATTTTAAAAGAAAACGTTCCATTAAAGTTTAAATATGTTAACGCTAACAATTACTCTTGATCGAGCTCATGATACGTCAGCAGGTTCAAGTTATATCTACTATTCACTTCTGAGGCACACTTTTCTCAAAAGGCAAGTGTCCGCCATTATACCAGTACCCAAAAGAAGTGGTAAGGTTAAACTGTGCCTTCCAGTTCTCGTCCCATGCCACCAACAAGTTGTATTGGCAAAAACATGGAACGAATGATCCACTGGAGACACAATGTAAATTCATATGCCAGAGAAGCACAATTGACTATCCGGTCAGACTGGAAACATTCAGAAGAGATGCTTTCATCAAAGAAGATAATAAAAAATATTACATTCTACTGGTTCAGTAGATTTAGCTCAGTATATATCCTTTCTTTTACTTAAAGAAATCTAACACAACATGGAAGTACAGCAGAATAAATAATATATTCGATCTAGGTTTATGAGCTCGTTGACCTAGCTTTATATCATAGAAATACAGAAATTTCAGAGTTAAGGTAGGTCGAACTCTTAAAAATATCCTCAGGATTTTTGTGTACCTCATATTGACAGTCAACATTTTCAACATCAAACATTCAAATCTTTTAATCAGAAACTGACTGATTGACTTAACTTTGTGATCTGCCATATATCATAAAATATGCATATTGTTGGAAATTGATTACATATTTGCCCAAATGAGTAAAACTATTGACAGAAGAAAACGTATTCGAATCTTCAGAATCTAAATTTGCTTGGACTTCTGTACATTACACAAAACTCATATTGACCCCAAACTGACTTTATGGTTATCATATGTTGTGGAGGACTCGGAGTTTTAGCCATAATTTAGCCATAATTTTTCTTTCCTTCTTCATATTACACATTACACTGACAACTATACAAAAAAGTCTCAGATTTAATACAATAATACAATTCGTAGCAAACACAGATTAGAAAGCAGATCAGAAGAGCTTTATCAAGACAATGGATCCACCGTGCACTGATCGGTCCAGAAATCTTACCAAGTCGTCTCTGTCTAGTTATCATGTTACCGTTCGTTCCAAATACGAAACATTGTGTAATCGAAAATGTTTGCATGCTTTTAGCATACGAATGCGTCCTAAGCTAGAAGAACAAATAAACAATCTTCATAGTATAATATTGTACAATTCTAGGTTTGAAATTCTCCACCTTGATTATTAAAACCCCATAAAAAAAAAAATTTCTTGGTCATTACAAGAACAGAAATGAAAACAAAATTTACCCGACCACCCCAATGACTAACCAGCTTGATGTTCATAGTTATACAACGAAAATCAGTCTTCTGTCTTCTCTTAATATAGAAATGGCCTGAAATATATCGAAACCAAACATATTTCAAATTCTATCATCCTTTCCGATTCACGGTCAGTCACCACACAATAAGAAGTTGAAACCCATTATTGACCAAACTGCTAATCAAACCAAACTGAGTACCTCTCACAATATAGTATATTGTTGGTTACCCAGGCATGTCGGAATTAAAGGTAATGAAAAGGCGACCGCACTGCTAAAATAGCCCTATCTCTACGGCTATCTAATTTTCAGATACCATATACTGAATTTAAACCTTGTATCCAACAACCCATATTTATTAAGTGGCAAGCATCATAGAATGATGCTTTTAATAACAAGCTCTGTGTGATTAAACCTACATTAAGCGAATGGGCCCCCCTTCCTACAGAACTATCTTCAAGGACGAGGTACTGAGAGCACCAATTAGAATTTGTCATACTTATATAAATTTGTCATACTTGAATAACCAGCTCCTACATATTAAAATGTGTCGACCTACCTGAGTGTGTTTCTTGGCGTGAAGCACTTTATGATAGATTGTTTCGATCTCCAATTTACACGCAATCGTTATAACAATGTTCAGCACATGAAGGAACTTTATGCGGTAGATGTGTCTTGCATTATAAATTTCTTGCAAGAAGTTAACATTTATTCTAAAACATTGTTTGTGTGCAACCTATTATTTTTGAGTATTTGTAACCAACACGTGTACTGGTAATCACCCTAAATTATCTTGTATTGTCTAGGGAGCTGACCAGAAGATCTTCAGCTGTTATCCATTGGACACACCATTTACATTCCACGTCGATCGTGTATAGTCTTCTCCATCTCATCGTTATGATTCTGTGCACTTTTATCACTCTTTGGTAATGAACCTCTTTTGACACTGAAATCTTTGGCATAAAATTTGTTTGGTTTTATATAGCCTTACAGTACCAGTGCGCCAGAAAATCTACCAACAGTTAATCAAACGATCAGCCCACAGCATTATGGAACTGTATTTGCAACACCATGGAACGGATGATAAATACAAACTAATCTGGAATCTCGAATCGAGCACACTACTATCAGACTTTCTTTGTGTATTCAGAGAAGTAGACTAGATTCTTCGACATGAAGCATTCATCAGAGAAGCTTTCATAAAGAAGAAACATATCGTTGACATCTTTTTCGAATTTGAGAAACCTTAACATACCACATGGAAGTGCGGCATAATGAGAGACCTAAAAGTTTTCTTCACGAGACGGTGTACCCAGGGCAGGATATTGTCAGTCACTCTATCCAAGATAAGAATTACCAGGATAGTGAAATGCCTTAATCCAGGAACTGGCTGCTCCATCTCTGTTGACTTTTTGAACTGCTTTAAATCAAAGAGTATGCATACGATTGGAGGTTAGCTACGGATAGGTATAAACAAAGTAGAACAATGAGCAGAAGAAAACGGATTCAAATTTCGAAATCAACAACTAACTGTATTAATTAGTTTCGATTACCTCGTATTATTGATGACTACAAGCTCTTCGTCGACGGTTGTCTTGTTCCTATTCTGGAGGAAAGCAGATTTTAAGGGTTATTTTCGATCGTAAACTAACTTTTCTTCCACATATTAGATACCTTCGGGATAGATGTGAAAACGCCATGGATTAAATAATAGTCGTGGCGAACACAGATTGCGAAGCGTTTCGGAAGGGCTTGATATGAGTATACAGCTGATTAATGGCATGTAAACTTGACTATGGATCGATAGTGTACGGAGCTTGTAGCTTTTACCTGCAAATGCTTGACGCGATGCACAATCAGGGACGTATACTCAGTCTGGTTGTATTTGTAATATCCCCTTTACAATGCATCTATGCTGAGGCAAATGGACAATCATTGTATTTCAGATGAACGACGAACAACGAACGAAACGGGCCCTTTAGTATGCTGCCAAACTATCTTCTAGTTTATCTAACCCCACATATGATTTTGATTTTGTTTTCTAGGACCAAATACTAAACCTTATACGCTGAGGTACCAAACTTCATTCCACCTTTTGACACATAAATATTTCCACGCTTAGAAACATGAAAGCTCAGTGGTTGAAATGTTGTAAAATTCTGTATTTCCAAATCACCCCCATGGTTATCAAAACCACCTAGGGTAATATGTGATCTTTGAGATCTGACCTTTGTGAATTCAAAAAGTTTTTATCAAATCCTCTCATGTTTCAGCGAAATCAGAACCTTACAGACGGTTCGAAAGATGGAGACAAGTGGGAAATAGTATTGCACCACCGAATTGCACCATCTCGAGCTGGTTACCGTATTAAGCCTTACTTTTTACTGCAGAAATTGCAGCCATACGAATCAGAAAGCTACTATTGAAGGGTGGCATCTCTCGTATTGAGCATATCGGAAAGATGAAGTGACCTTTTGCCATTCCGGTATCCGAACTCATATCATACTCGTGCATGCCTCTTGAAGGGAAAACACATTCTAGTAGAGTGTTTCGATTTCCGCCCTGTGAGACAGGGCTATTTTGACGTGAAATCCTGTAGAACACTATATAAGGACATACCACCGGGGAAAATCTTGGACTTTTGAGGGAGGGCGATTTGCTATATATTTTAATCGTGTTTTTAGGATTTTTAATGCGATGCGCTTATCTGTTTTTCTATATATACATTTTACACGATTTGTCCGTTTTATATTTCATCTTTCGCTTGATTTTACATTTCTGTAAAGGTTTATCTTCCTACATTAGTGTGTATTTCTTTACACGTTTGGAATATGTGTTGGATGTACATGTTATATACATACATACCCTTTTACTTGCCTTCTCTTGGGAAGTTTATAAAGATCTGTGTGGTAGTGACTACTTTCTAATGTAAGTAATACTCCCAAACTACAATGGAATCGGGCAGAGCTGAAAATTGAGCAAGACAGAACGGAAAACACTTCAGTCCCCTAGCGAGTCAAATCCAACGGCTGGTCGTTTTCCCAATGTAGTGGATCTAACACTCCTGTTTACAAAAATACTCCAGTATGTTGCGTGGAAGACAGTGACAAAAGCTTCACCATTCCTAAATGTCAACAAGCCGTGGTTTAATGATGGATGCAAAGATGCCATCATGTCACGGAGAAAGGCGCTTCAACACTTTAATGCCAATTTAAAAAGTGAAAATAGAAATGCATACCGAATATACCGAACAAAAAACTCGTCGCACGATTAGCGAGACCAAGAGGGAAGCATGGAGATCCCATGTCTCTTGATTGAACTTTCGCTCCTCTATTAAATAGGTATGGAATATGGTCCGAAAAATCATTGCAAAAATATAAGCAGCACTGTTGGACATTTACAAATATCTGATAAAATGGTCACAACCGTACAATTCAGCAGGATCAGATGATGTCCACTATCAACGCTTGAGACACCTGACGCAACTCTAGAAACATTGCTAAACAATTTCAAAAAAAATATGGAGAACTGGTGACTTCCCGTAGTCCTAGCGAGAAACAACTGCGATATCAGTACCCGAACTTGTAAATGACCCATATTACCTTACCATCTATTGTCATTATTGAACTGTATGTGCCAAACAATAGAACGGTTGATAAATGATAGATTTTTCTGATATCCCGAAGAGAACAAACTACTGTTTTGGCGTTCAGTGTGAATTCAGATGCCAGAGAAGCACAATAGACCATATTTTCAGCATCGATGAATTTATTAGAGAAGCTTTCCTTGCGAAAGAACATACAGTTGTCATATTTTTTTCACTTAGATAAAGCTTATAATACCACATGGAAGTACTGCATAATGAAAGACCTATTCCTCTTAGGTCTAAGAGGCCGCCTAACCAACTTTACCTCCAATATTTTCCAAATAAAATCTACCGAGTTAAGGAATTCAAAGCAGGTTCAATGAAATCAAAGCCTCCTTTGCTAGCCGTAAGTCTCTTCCGCATTGAAACTCTTGCAGAATCTTAAATGGAAGAACCCGTTAATATCTCTGATATGATAGTAACATTATCTTCTCTTACCCTCTTGGAAAATAATTCTGTACTGTTGGCTGCCTAGTCTCACTAACATAAAGGATAATGAAAATGGGGGCAATTATTGAAAAAAGACAAGAAATTCCTCAGCAGATAGTTACAAAATCGCGAAAGAAAGTTTGATGAAAAAAAAAAACGGAATATAAGCTTTGAATGTAATTTGAGTTTTCCGCAAAGTTTTACATCGTATTAGTACTTTTAGATACAATTTTTATCCCCTGTTCAAGTTATTGTTTGATAATCAGAATTACCATAATTATGTGTACCCGTAAATGTAGACATTGTTATTTTAAAGTCCAGCTCAAAACATTCTGCAGAATGAACTTTGCATGGTCAAACTCTGCAGACATATACAGAGACAGCTTGTAATCTGGTAACAATAGTTTGCTCAGTTATAAGGCTTACAGAGTTGGAACAATGCTACTATCAATTTCGTTACTTACACAAGTTGAGGAATTGTTGTAAAAAATATATATGATATCATGTGAACAGGAAATATCAACCAGTAGGACTAGTAAACTAGTTTCTCTATTGAATTAGTGTCCAGATGAAATCTCATGCAATTCATTGGGAACTGGAGTTTTCTCCTGGACCTTTTGAGACTTTTACCCCTCTCTAGATCTGACTATTACTACAAAAGGGATGAAGATGATTCACGTCTTTAAAATACACGTAATACTTTTTAATCAACCTTTCATGTTTTAATCCAAACGCTGCCGTTTGCGTTTGAAGTGATAGGATTTCGTAATGTTAATCCTGGGCCATTTTAGTTCTTGGGGTTTAGAAGGTGATTATCGTGATCTCTCGCACGCTTCTAATTTTAGACGAGAGAATCAAATTAAGATAGCAAGAGTGAACTGTTTCAGTCTGATCAACTAGCTTTGAATACGTCCTTAAGCGGCCTTTTAGTCAGATCAGCTAGCTTTGACTATATCACTAAGCGGCCTTTCAGTCTGATCAGCTAGCTTTGACTATATCACTAAGCGGCCTTTCAGTCAGATCAGCTAGCTTCGAATACGTCCTTAAGCGGACTTTCGGTCACCTCAGCTAACTTCGAATACAACCCTAAACGACCTTTCAATCACATCAACTAGTTTCGAATATATCCTTTAGCGGCCTTTCAGTCAGATCAGCTAACTTCGAATTCGTCCTTAAGATGTCTTTCATTCAACACAGCTAGCGTCAGATCAGCTAACTTCGAATTCGTCCTTAAGATGTCTTTCATTCAACACAGCTAGCGTCAGAAGCGTCCTTTCAGTAACCTAAGCTAGCTTCGAATATGTCCCTAAGGGGCGTTTCAGTCAGATCAGCTAGCTTCAAATATGTCCCCAAGCGGTCTTTTGCAAGAAAATCGTTCATGTACCGTTCAATATTTTTTTAAACTAAACTCGTTCAATATCCCAGCATGCATTTGGTTGAAGCTAGCCATCATCGCCAAGAGGTATTTCGAGTTCTAACCTAATGACGCGGACTACCACTAGGAAAGGTAATGAAAACAGATAGGACAGTATTTTTATTGGTTTTAAAATGTAAAATATTTCGAAGAAGTGAAGCAATATTGCATTTTTATTTAGATCTAAATAAGCGTGCAAGTTTCGAAACGTACAAGTCCTCAACAGATGTTGTGGGTAATACCAGCCAGTACTGTTGTGTTGTTTTGTTTCTTTTAAGATATTATTTTAAAGGTTTTTAAATTTCGCACATGTTAATGTTATAACACTTTCGTGTTTTAGATGAGGCATGTGTTTTTATTGTTAAACATTATTAGAACATATATTAAACCCATACAACTATCTTATGAAGAGGACAATGATGATCGTTTAGAGCTAGAGCCGTTTCCTTCGTTTAATGAAGACAGACACCGTAATTAGTGGGATATGCGTCACTTACAAACAAAAGTAAATCAAGACCGAACAGTAGCTGCGGGAAAGAGCTCTTCTGGTCTACTTGATCAAAGTTGTTTTACTGAGCTTCATTCCTCTTTATACTTACTAATAAATTCTGTATCATTGCCATTGGAACGTTTGTATCAGAATGTCAACACTTCTGTTACAAGAGGACCAAATTATTTATTTCTACTCATCACAGTAACATACTCATGGCTGAAATATATATGCATATAATATGGGACATAAATGTACATATTCCAAATCATTCACTTCTATCATACAATGGTAAGTCTTAATTTGGTTATTCTTTCATAACGTATGTGCGATTTGACGTTTTACAGTACAAAAACTCAAGTTGGTTAGTTCATGTCAATTCAATTAGAGTAAAGTAGACATGTTGGCATAAAGGAAAATGAAATGGTAGATAAAACAGCCAAAGCTGCCTGCTGTTATCCTTTCCAGAATGGTTGATTCCATATACTGACTTGATAAAATTGTATATACCACTATGTTCGTTATATTCGGCAAAATGTTGGAATAAAACAAAAAATCAATTCTAAGAACATCAAACCCACTACTGGAAAGTAGCTTCACTCGTATAGACCAAACCGTAGGGATGAGATGATATTGTGCCTATCTCGTATCGGAAACACTTAACTGACTCATGCATATCGCCTTAAAGGAGAACATCTAAGAGCGTGTGCCCTGCCAGAGGAGCGCATTGTTGTCGAATGCTCTGCCTTTCACTCTTGAGACAGAAGTATCTTGATGTGAACTGCTTGAAGAAGCTGTATGATAACGTACCAACCGAGACAATTTTGGACCTTTGAAGGGAATGAGATTTATACAACAAATTTTAATCATGTTTTAAGGGTTTATATGTGCACATTTATCTGTGTGTCAATTAACTTGTAATTAATTTTACGTTTGTTTGGAAGGCTTTGTCTTTCTAAATATTTTGTCCGATTCATTTTTATATTTTCGAATTATGATATTTTCAATTTTAATTGCATTTCATACCCACTGTTGTACTGAGTTGCCGTAAAATGCTATTACATACATAGTACAATCTCTCTCTCTCTCTCTCTCTCTCTCTCTCTCTCTCTCTATATATATATATATATATATATATATATATATATATATATATATATATATACACACACA
>JAECUM010041457.1:0-21294 GCA_016617855.1 Megalonaias nervosa
TATATATTTTGCTGCATAATATTTTTTTTATTACTATTAATACAAATTATTTCCTTGTTTCCTGGGAATGTTTTTTCTCCTTTGGGGAGATATATTTACCAGTTTATTTCGTCCCTGGTTAATTCATTAAATCATTCTTTTCTTCATCAGCTCTGTCATTAATCCACGAATCCATTATTTCCTTATTCACTGTATCATATCGTTCCTTAATAAATTTATTCACCATTTCATTAATCATTTCATTCATATATATATTTACTTAATCATTCAATTATTTCTTTCAAAAGTACACATCCACAATCAAATTTTCATTGCCGTCTTTTAGCTCATTCATTCTCCCACCAACCACATCCATGTATAAATTATACACTCATTCATATTTGCTTTTTCGTCCTTTTAACTCATTCGTCTACTCGTATTTTCTGTGCCTATTGATGCGCTAAATTGATTTATCTCCGGAAAGGTCTGTTGGAAGCGCATATGAATTATCTCGGGTGGATTTGTTTTGCTTGTTGTCAATTGCCCATTGTATTCATATTTAACTGCAACTGTACTGTAACACTATGAATGGTTTCATGATAGATGTTTGCATTTTGTGTGAGTATGAGTGCCATGCGTATGATAAATTCGAGGCGATACTTACTTCATATATTTATGCACAAGAATATGTCCATGTAAACTTTCTGTTGTTTTCGTGAATAATGACATGCATATTTTATTTATGAATGTTAGTGGCCTGCAAGGTGCAATCTTCAACGAAGCTAGTTTTCCAATGGTTAAAACAGAAAAATGTATCTATTGTATGCGTACAAGAAACTCATAGTACAAAGACCATTGAATATATCGGGCTGCTGAATGAGGATACAACTGTGTATTTAGCCATTGTACTAGTAACAGTGTTGTGGTCTCAATATTCTTTAGAACTACTTTTGAATTTGGTATCCATCCAGAAAGACGTGACAGTCAAGGGAGAGTTATTATGTTAGAGATTACAATTAATGAAAATAGATTATCCCTCATAAACTTGTATGGGTATAACGATGATAACCCTAGCTTTTTTAGAATCTAAAGGAAGAAATGATAGTATTTGAGAATTCATCAATTATAATGAGTGGAGACTGGAATATTATTCAAGACCTTAATTGAGATACTTATCATATTGTACATGACAAACACCACCAGTCTAGAACAGCAGGCAAAGACCTAAACAACGAACTGGAATTAATCGACCCTTGGAGAAATTCCAATCTAGATTTGAAGATCTATAATGGAGTCAAACATCTCCTTTGAAACAAAGTAGATTATAGATTACTTTCTTCTATCTGATGATATTTATTTGAATACAGCTGATGCATTTATCTTACCAGGGTATACGACTGATCATTCAGCTATTGTTTTGAAAGTGGCTTTTTCAAAGTGGTCATGGGGAAAAGAAATTTGGAAATTTAATGCCCAACTGTTGTGGGATAATAATTATATTTGCTTGGGTATTAAATGATATCACGGTTCAACTAGAGAATGGACAAGGTATATTTTTTGATGTTGTTAATAGACTTCGAAACAGCCTTGGACTCAATTAACTGAACTTTTTGGAAAATGCTTTGCAATCTTTTAACTTTGGTGATTCTGTTTGTAAGTGGTTTAAGCTGTTTTGTAATAACTAAACGTTTTGCTATAAATAATGGAAATATGTCATGCTCCTTATTTGTTTATTATCGGTGTGAGACTTTAGCCATAAATTTAAAGCAAAGTATGAATGTACGGGGAATCATCTTTGATGTCAGTGAGTATAAATTGGGTCAGTTATGCCGATGACGCTTTTATTCTTCTCGATAGATCAGAACATTCACTTAAAGCAACCATGAATATCTTACAAGTCTTTGTTCCATCATCTGGACTTAAATGTAACAACAGAAACAAGTGCTATTTGGACTGGAATACGGAATTTTTCCAGTGAAAGAATATGTCCCGATATGGAATTAAACTGGTATTCTTCGAACTTTACACTCCTTGGCGTCGATTGTTCTCTAGACTACAATAAATGGTGGAAATTAATTATTGGAAGAAACTAACAACGGCAAACCAATTCTTGCAAGCTGAAGTCAAAGACATCTTTCAGCTGTAGGTAAAGTAATTGTTTTAAAACCTCTTGTTCTGCACATATTCATACATCTTTATTCAGCACTTCCAAATCCATGAGCCAAAACTGAAGCAGAACAAAATTGTATCGTATTTAGGTTGAATGAGGTGGAAAAATAGAGAAAATTAAATGTGATATACTCGTATCCCCGCAGAATGTGAGATGATTAAATATGATAAACATTTATTCATTCTTTAGGTTTATTAAGATAACATTAGTTAAAAGATTACTGGAAAACTAGCATGGAACGTGGCAGAATCTAATCAATACAACTATATTCAGAAATAGGAAGGATATTTGGAAGTTAGGGAAGAGATAATTAGAAGAAATCGGTAAGCAAATTAAAAACAGGTTTTAGAGATAATTTTGGCAAATTCGAAGTGGAAAGCAGATCCGCAAAACCAAAATGAGTATTTATTTCCGAGTTTTTTAAATTTTGTTCCACCTAGAAAGTTCCATCAATACGAATCCTGGAAAGATGCTAGCATTGTAGTTTTTGACGATTTAGTTGATGATCACGGTAATTTAGTACCTTTTGAAATTATAAACGAAAACCTGGATGTGACGATTTTTGAAATACTTGTTATTACTATCCACATATTGGAAAGATGCAATCAAACTCTATTTGTCTCACAACAAGTTTGATAAGCAGGAGGATAAAATAATTAACTTGCAAAAACAAAACTCACTGAAGTTTGTTTGCAAAGATTTTTTTTAAACAAGACAAGCAGGCAAAACACTGCTAAGCAAGAAACGTGGATACAACTATAACAAAAATACGTTGTGAGGAGTCGCCTAAGATTTATAGCCGGGAAAAACTTTGTACTGAGGACACAAAGTTGATCTCTTTAAATTTTAAATTAATTCATAGAATAATTTTCACTAATAATATTTTGAAAAGAATTAACATATCAGATGACGACAAATTCACTTTCTGTAAGAGTGAGAACAAAAGTATTGAACATCTGTTCCACGATTACAATATTACTTCAAAGTTTTGGTGCCGTTTTACTAAACTTTTTTGCACCTTGTTGCCTAAATATTGTATATTTTCCAAAAACAGAAGTATTTTAAGAAGTGAACAACGGGACATTTTGTGTAATCTCTTGCTTATTTTGGCTAAACTAAATATTACATTTATACTTGCAGATTCAACTTGCAAAATGCTTCCATTTATGCTTTTAAGCAAATAATTGAAACCTGTACACTGTAAACTTGTGTCAGCCTATCTAATTTGTGTCAAAAGAGATTGCATGATATATGCCTGTGTGCATGCTTGTGTGTGTGCGTGTCTTTTCTTTGTGCATTATGTTTATTTTTCCTAGATTATTTGACAAATAAAAATGTTTAATGGTAAGGTGACCTTGGGATCGTATTCTCTGGCTCAACGGTCAACCAATTACAGGGATAAAAATACGTATGTATGTATGTATGTATGTATGTATGTATGTATGTATGTATGTATATTCGTTAAATAGCTGCAAAGCTGCATATCTTATTTGCATGGTTGTTATATCAGTTATACCTGTTTTAATCTGGGATGTAATAGATCACTAAGATTTTTCCCACTTAGCTAAGACAACTAAACTAATCATTTTCCGTTGACGTAAATGTTTATGTCTGAGAAAATAACACTAGCTGATTCAGTGAACAATATATGTACTTACTGATTGAAGCAAGCGCGAACTTTTGCGGCATAATTTCCGAGATTAATATTACTCAGGCTAGATAGCAGTAAAAGCTACCTAGTTCAACACTCACACTGACTGGGTACATGACATTTCTAGCCTGCCGGAAAAAGATATCAAAATCGTATTAGTACATAATCTGAAGAGGCTGAAAGAACTAATAAAAGTATTGGATAGTTCAAAAATAATAATTTTCACGCAAATATTACAGCTAGTAAAACATTTTCACAACGTCCAGTTGGAGCATGTTCTGCCTAAAGGTGTACCACTGACTGACAGTGGACACTGAGAAAACGATGATACATTACATGATGCTCTCATATATATGTACGTATATATTTGCATATATTAAATTGAAATGATCATCCATTTTGTTCATTTGGTTACATTGCTATTATTTCTTTTCTCCTCTTTTTTAATAAATGTGTTTTTCGACAAGTGTATTCTGCGTATACCAATAGTTTGGTCTTCCCTCTCCCACCGCAAGTCATTGTGTCGTGTAGGATATTTGTTTATCAGTTTTCGGACGAAGATTTCATTTAAATTAAGGAAATGAGGTTAGTGTATACAGTGTATATTTAATAGTGTTTATTAAAATGCATACAATAAATTTGGACGATTGTCAATCAAGTGGGCGGGTGCGTCCACTTCCGAGTCCGTAGAAAATATTGCTAATTATACAGACGATGATTGCACTAAATTTCCCATGTCTTCTTAAGGCAATATCTTTTCATTTCAAAAAATTTTAGTTTTTTTATTCCACGCTAGTTGATGACCTTAATTAAGGAACTGATAGAGGGTCTCACTTTCTCGCAGCAAACATCATTGATTTTTCTTAAACGGTATTGTCATGTCCTCGCTACTAATATGCCAAACAACTGCTGAACATTACATTGAGAAGATAATTTACGGTGATTATCTAATGCAATCATCGACCTTAATCATCCATTACAGGTAATTTAATTTTATCAACTACAACTGGCTTGCGCACTTGTTTTGATGATACATTTCTTACTCGGTTTAGTTGTTGACGTTAGGGCCCGGATCAAAGGTATAATATCTAGTTTTTAAGATATATTTATCCACAGATATATATTAATATTTTATTGTTTGTTCAGTTTAGAATCTTCTCTCAAACTAGAACCATTACGGTCCAATAGCAAAACTAAGTAGGCTATTCGACTTTAATATTCTACCATTGTCTTTAGTACACATACTTGAGGCATACACCCTTAGCCTCGCTTTCGATCAGCGAGATAATACGATAACTTGCGTTACATTTCATTACCGGCGATTGTGACACTTGCCTGCTTCTATCTGCTCTACATTGCAGTCGAGAATCTTAATTTGTTAGATTTTTCAGGTACACTACGAAGTCTTAAGGCAAATTCATTCCCTGGGTTAAGAGATATAGCTATTTAATTGCCACCATAATGCGACGTTTTCTAAACACCCTGATATGCAACAGAGAGCTCGCGACGACACAAGGGGGACAGAAGTTGGCTAGCAACATAGCTTATAAGTGCGACAAAGAACGATAGTACCAATTAAACTAGCTTTTGCTTTACAGCATTTTTTAAATTATGTGTATATTTCCATCAGGTAAGGTTGACTACCTCTCTGATGCATATTTTCTAAATCATTTTCTTTACGAAGACGTGGCAACCATGTGTTCATTGGCAATAGCCAGTTACCTAATCAATAATCAAAAGTTTTTATGTCCATTATAATTTCAAAAAAATCTTGTATATTTCATGCATGTATGCTTATATGTCATTCATATTACAAAAAGTCATCTAACATGAAAAGTATTATTTAACAGCCGCACACTGTAGCCCAGCAATAATTTAGGAGCTAATGTTTGATAATGAGACAATAGCTAGTTGATAATATATTCAGTTTGGGGAAGGTATCACTTATATTACACAAAGCCGTCTGACTATTTAATAGTTCCAGTTGCAGCACAGCAAATAATTGCTGAAGTTTGATAACTGATTGATAGTTATCCGTAAATGCCGAATTAAATTTATCGGTGAAATGAATGATAACGTAAATATCCATTTTTTTGGCGGGGAGACTTTATACTGCCTGTCCAACACTACCTTGTATTCATCTGTTGTTATAGACGTCTGAGTTCGGGAATCTCTCTCTCTCTCTCTCTCTCTCTCTCTCTCTGTGAAAATTAGGTAAATTGCATCCGGGTTGACTTTTCCTAATAATAAAAAAATGATAGCTTTTGATATTCTGTCTTTATGATGGATGCTGCAAGAATTCGATGATTTTATACATTGCATTTTCATCTAACATTTAGTTGATAATGAGATTGGTAGTTGATGGTAGTTTATTTAGCGTGATGTTAGTTAGCAAAGACATACTCCTACTGTTAAATAGACCAATGCCATGCCTTCTTCCCATGACACAATCAACTGGAACAATCTATAAACATTTCACACTTGAGAAAGGTAGAACGACGGTGATTCGCAATGCTTGGTTTCCTCTTGTAACGGCACACGGAACCGAGTCACGGAATGCGCCGAAGTTGTACATGGTCTAGTTTGAATAGTATGACGTGTTCATCTAAACTGGAATACCTGGCTAACCCTTGATCACATCAAGTCGACATTTTCAGCTATTTCGTAACTCATCATACTCAGTATTTATTTAGGTAGGTAGTATCGAGATCTCATGTATATTTTTAGGTTGCCCTCCACAGTCTCGTACTTCGTATAGGGCTTAAATTTTTTATAAAAAAAATACCTTTTTGGGGTTTCCTCACCTGATGTCCTGCTATTTGAAACGAGGTCTTGTATATCTTAGATATTGTTAACCACAATTTGAATTTCCTTTATTTTTATATATGATTGATGGCTGTAATTTGGGTTATGCAGTATACAGAGTGAACCTATAAAATACTGCTAGCTGAGTTTGGACATTTTCACTTCCATGACTTCAAGGTGAATTGTAAATTAAAGAGCCGATAACTTCTAAAAAAAATTATCTTTTATCTTTTATCATTAATTCATTAATTTCACTTTCAGAAGATGGTATTGCTTACTCTGGCAAAATTCCTTTTCCCTGTTTTCATAAGGACTAAATTTCTAGTACTTTGGACTAGTTCTGGGCTGATGTTTAGAGAACATGAGAGCAACCATTTTGATCGACTGTGTGCTTAGATCATGCAAGATTTCAACAATTACAATATGTAAAGAAATTCCAACTACAGTACGTAAAGCTAGAATAGAGTCTTGCCAACATTCTCTCCATTGTGCTTGTTGCAAATGCAAACAACTTCAACTTAAACCAGTCACTCTGTGAGAAGTACGTACTACGTGGAGCGCCACTTAAGGACCATGTCCGTTGTTCCCAGCTTCTTCAATGGTTCTGGAATCAGTCATCAGTGGTCTGGGTCCTTAAACGGGCTACCTGGATCTGTAAGAACTGTGTCAAGCAATGCGCTGTTACTGCAATTTGATAGTTTATGTACCCATTGTTTTTAGAATTAAGTCCAAGATTTAGATAGTTCAAATTGTTCCTTTAATTTATTGAATAAAGATTTACAAATGAGGTTACAAAGACAGAATCACTAGCTTTATCAGTTATTTTCGCCCAGCTAAAAAGCGTAAAAGTAAATTATAGAAATTCAGTTATGGTGGAATCTGATGTTCATTTGAAAGTTGTGTGACTTTAAAATAATATTAACTTAATATTAACTTATATTAAAAGCTCATCTTCACATAGATAGTCAAGTAGTGTACTGAAAATAATTCCACGTTTGTTGTGGGTGTTTTATAGTTTCCTCTTGATTCAATATTGTACTGCATTTAATATTTTGTGAAGAAACAATATTTATATACTTTTACATTATTTATTTACTTTGAAAAGATAGAACGCAAATAATACACAAATGACATAATAATTCACTTTTGTAACTGCTATGTTAACCTTACTCAGCAATGTAATTTCCATTCTGAAAGCGATGTTATTTAAACTATTTGTTCGAGTTCTAGTTCTAATAATGGAATGGTACTACTTCACTGTTGCAATAAAAACATACGAGATGAATACATATTGGTGCCAACGATGACTTGTTTATACCAAAAGTTATGGCGTTTTATTGACACTTCTGTTCGAAAGCTGAATGAAAATTGTAATAATTACTTTTATGCAACGAAACAAGGAAACAATGAAAAAGCTCCATGCTTACCATTGAATCCACAGTTTTTATGTTTGTGTAACGGCTGAGATATATGAGACCACTTACTAACCAGTCTATCTTGTCCAGACCTTTTAGTCTAGTAGTATCTGCGTCCAACTGTAAAACAAACTAACTGGGTTCGATTCCCTACGACGATAGTTAGAGTTTGTTTTCTCTCCTATTATCGGATCTCACAACACAATGACCAATATCCACTCTCACAATACAATGACCAATATCTATTCTCACAACACAATGACCAATATCTATTCTCACAACACAATGGCTAATATTAGATCTCACAACACAATGACCAATATCAGATCTCACAACACAGTGGCCAATATCGGATTTCACAAAATAATGCCCAATATATATTCTCACAACACAATGACCAATATCGGATCTCACAACACAATGACCAATATCGGATCTCACAACACAAGACCAATATCAGATCTCTGTAAACGTTTCTGCCGTAGCTTCAAATCTTAGATCGGGAGAAACAATTTGTCGAAGTTTTAAAAACAAACATCACAAAAGGTTAGACAAGAAAACTGTAGTGTCTTTCGTGTACTATATCATTTTCACATAGCGTTATCTGTTGTAAAATTTGTGTCAAAATCTCACCTCGATGTTTTTTTTTTTTTTTTTGTTTTTTTTTGGCAAGATAATGATGTCGATATGCAAGTTTTGCTCTCAATTTGACTATAAGCAATGCATCACGAATGCCGTTTAGCGCACCACTGACTCTAAGTAGGAATTATTTATCTCAGCTTTAATTCCTGTCTGGTTAACGGTACAGATTTCATCAAACACTTTGACAAATTTTGAAGATTGGCTGACACATAAAGTCACTGCCAAAAAGCTCGATGGATCATGCATGCAAGAGAGTGAGACTGACGGCAGATCACAAATAATACCATTCAAAAAGTACTAACATTTGCTGCTTTTTTATTATTTTAAAATCTTAAGCTGAGACTTCGATACAGAAGATTACCTTTGAGCAATCAATTAATCACTGGACGTTTCGTATATTCACTAAGTAATCAAATTAATAGAAGACAGATGCAGTTTATGTTTAACTCTGTGTAGTGCAATAATTGCAAAAACTACAAACTGCCCGCGGTACTTTTAGCAGCCTTTCTAGAGTACCTTGCTTCATAAAACGCTACCAAAAGTGAATTCCGTACTGAATAGATTCGTTTTCAGCTGGCTGCAAGCAGTCCATGGCATACAACTTTATAACCTTTTTATAGTACGTTATCACATGCAAGGATATACACCTTATGTATGTGTGCGTTAAACACTCAAGTATTAACGACACAGAAATTAAACTGTAGCACTGATGTCACTTTCATGGCAGCAAAGCAGTCCTTAACTCAGTTAGATATCGTTTGCGTTCTGATCAAAGTAGCTGAAGGTTGATGCCTGTGTGGTAAAATTACTGTTCTGATACAACACCCCATCTATTGATTCCATGAAAGCTATTGTAATCATACCATAGGCCACTTAATGATTTGATTATATGATATTTACTTCATCACCTCTGTAAGAATCAATGATATATTTTTATTTCCGGGAATATGAAGCAATTTCGCATTATTTTCATCCGGGGGTGGTATCATTACATGCATCGCTAATACAGATTATTCCAAAAGGCCTTTGAAACCTAGTATAGATATTATCTTTTATAAAATAATCGAGAGTTGATGCAGGAAAATAAATGGTCAGTGTTCGATGCATTGAGGATACAGATTAACTGGTATTTCGCTGTTAAAGGGATGTTTCGTCTGATAAGAAACCTTAAATAAACAATATTCGAATAAAACCGAGTATACTTTATAATCATTAAACACAAGCAATGAAAGCGCCGAGTGAAAACAATCCTACTCCACTCCCGTTTTCTTTGTTCAAAAGAGACAAAATCATTAACACTGAGTACAGTGATTCAAAAGGGACAAGATGATTAGCACTGAGTACAGAGATTCATAATGGACAAAATCATTAACACTGAGTATAAAGACATTCATCAGGGAGTAATTAATCGACTTATAAGAACATACTTTTGTGACATCGATCTATACACTAATAAAGGATCGGAATTTCCTCCCGTGGTTGTTCTATTTCAGAAGCTACAGATGACCATTGTATATATATATATATATATATATATATATATATATATATATATATATATATATATATATATATATATATACATACACATCACATTGACAAAAATATCACTGTAATGAATAGGATGTTGACGAGACAGAACGACAAAAGAAACAGGAGGGATGCAAATGTTCAAACAATTGTGAAATGCTTAAATTTTGATGCAGAATTAATAATGCTGATTATAATCAATCTTATTATCTTATAATACTGGTAATATTACGTCATATGCGCACGAGGCGTCTGATTATATACGAAATTCAGGCAGACGATACTGAGAATAAAATAAAAATTCTGCATCAGATGTTTACTTTCCTATGTTTTATGAACATTTGCATCGTTAATTTTCCATTTTAACGTCTATGTCGCTGTTTTGTAACCTAACCGTAATGTACATGTTTACAATGGTCTTCTGTATTTCTGAAATGGGACTACACCAGGAGGAAATTCCACTCCTTTGTATGTGCATTGATGTTGCATAGAATACTATTGTACAGTTGATTAATAACCTTCTGGTGAATGCCTCCATCATCGTCACAGCTAATGATTTTGTTTTGTTTTGTTTTTTCATTTTTGAGGAGAGCAAATGGGTCGAAACTGTTGTAATGGGATATAATTGTTTACATTCCTTGTCTTTAGTCCTTGCTTTTATTTATTATATAGTATTCGAAATATTGTTTATGGGAGACTTTAAACATTATCTAACTAAAAAGAAGATAGAGCAATGTAAAAATGCATATTAAAAATAAATATTTCACAGGGAAATGACATCAGTTTGCTTTTTTAGAAGTGCAGATTAAATGACGGAAGTAGTATACAATTGTTTCATGTTGTTGTTTCTTTTAATCGCCTATATAACACGATACGCAAGTTTTACTGAATGCCAGGCGTGTATTTAATTTGCATTCTGGCTACACTAAATGTCTGACATACTCGCATACAAGACGTGCATGGAAGACATGCTATAGATAATTGCAGAATTTTGTCTCAATCATAAAGATAAAATATTTTGTTTAAATATAAAAAGATGCCACCCACCTACCCACATATGTGCATTCTCGTCGATATACAAAAGTTCTTTAGTTTCTGTAAGTCTAATCACCGCATATCCTGGCGTATGTGTCTGATCCAATTACAAACTGCAAGTCTTTGAATGGGTCTGATCCAATTACAAACTGCATGTCTTTGACTGGGTCTGATCCAATTACAAACTGCAAGTCTTTGAATGGGTTTGATCCAATTACAAACTGCATGTCTTTGAATGGGTCTGATCCAATTACAAACTGCAGGTCTTTGAATGGGGCTGATCCAATTACAAACTGCATGTCTTTGAATGGGGCTGATCCAATTACAAACTGCAAGTCTTTGAATGGGTCTGATCCAATTACAAACTGCATGTCTTTGAATGGGTCTGATCCAATTACAAACTGCATGTCTTTGACTGGGTCTGATCCAATTACAAACTGCATGTCTTTGAATGGGTCTGATCCAATTACAAACTGCATGTCTTTGAATGGGTCTGATCCAATTACAAACTGCATGTCTTTGAATGGGTCTGATCCAATTACAAACTGCATGTCTTTGAATGGGTCTGATCCAATTACAAACTGCATGTCTTTGAATGGGTCTAATCCAGTTACAAACTGTATGTCTTTGAATGGGTCTGATCCAATTACAAACTGCATGTCTTTGAATGGGTCTGATCCAATTACAAACTGCATGTCTTTGAATGGGTCTGATCGAATTACAAACTGCAGGTCTTTGAATGGGTCTGATCCAATTATAAACTGCATGTCTTTGAATGCCCCACAGATGACCACATCCGAGTACATTCAATTTGTTAGGTGTAATACGTAGAACAAACAGTGTAAACCATGATGTACCTGCGGCATTATGTGACGGCAGATTGGGGTCTATCATGCTTGCAACATATGAGCAATACGACAGAAGGCAGCTTTGTTTCAAACGTTGATATTGTGTTACAGTTTGTTGTAAAGTTGTAAAATTATGAAACTGTACTTTTGATACAATATAGAATAATATAATATTGACTTCTTCACTTCACGTTCCATCCCACTGCCCCTGATGGGATAACATACCCAAGAGTTTAGTCCCTTTCAGGATGATCACACCTATGGAAATTTTGACAAACTGCTAATTTTGTTCATAGAATTTGTAGGTTTCGTTGCGGAATGGGCGACTGCATGGATTTGTACTCGTTGTGACTTTTTTAAATCAGATTTTGAGATTGTTTTTATGCTTATTATGTAATGATAATAAATGTTTTATATAGTTCTTAAAAGAAACAATAAACTTCTAATATATCACGTAACTTTTAATAATCTAAAGTGGCAGAAAAAACATGTATTATACTCCCGCATTGCATTATTGCATTATACGGCATTAATGTCTACAAAAAATTTTGTTTTCTGTTTTTAAGTTGTGGAATTTTTGGGGAGGAACGTAATTTCTGGAAATTTCATCAACTTCTTTTGGTCACACTGCCGACTTCTTTATAACATGGTCTTTTTGGCCATGGGGTAGGTACAGTTATGTCTCATTTGGGCATTTTTACCACTCGACTTACGTTGGAGTCTGGCTCATCCGGAAATATAAGTTATCATGTTTTGAAAACTGTTCATATTACAGTGCAACAAAATAAGCTGTTTTGATTAGCGCATATCTTCTCCCTTCACTTTCACTTGCCTTAGTATATTTGTGACAACTATTGGTCATATTCCTTGAATCTTTTGAAAGGAAAATTTGTTGTAACTTAAGACCTAGGGCAACATAGTGGTATAACACTTATCATATGATGAAGTATGCAAGTCGAAATAGTACTAAAACATATTGATTATTTTACATAAATATTTGCACAAGTTTGGAAGTTTTATAATACCTCCAAACCTGAAAAGAGAAACTGATGAACTAGCTGAAGAAATTGCTTCAATCAGTAGGTAGCCTTGACGAACGTTCTGATGATGGGTGACGCGTCAATGTGTCTTCTGCAATGTCTGATGAGTTATTTTCTGATCATGTAGTCCAATAAGCCCTAGTGTAGTAGGTTCGTGGGATTCGTACGTTTCAAGACCATAATTCTCTCTACTATGCCAACTGAAGTAACTTCTGTCTTCTTAAAACATCGTTTTCATTTCAATTTTGATAGTTATCTTTCGAATATTTGAAACGACGCTCTAAATATGGTAAAATATAATAAACTGGTTATCGGCAAATAGAAAATAGAAATGCTACGTAATATTATGACAATATATAATGATATCTTCTTAGGCCTGAATTCGGCTTAATCAGTTTTGAAGACTTCCTCTATATTATCCTGACGTCTTAAAAAGTTTGGCACTCCAAGGTCACATTGTCAGGAAGAACTCAAATATTTTAGGGTAATACAAACTAAAGAAATGACTTAGAACCTTATGTCATTGTAATTCTAAAAGCCTGATGTGGCTAACAAGATCAACTTGTTCAGGATAAAAGAGCCATCGATTTATCATTATGCTGCCATCTTCGAAGGCCCAATCTCCGGATCTACACATAAGAGCAGTATGTTCTGCTCAGTGCCAAAACAATATAATGGTCGTCTGTTGATCAAGACAGCTTCGGTTTTGAAACGCGTGTTCATGCTAACCTATAAATACTTTGTTACAAGTTATAATAAAGAGTGGAACACGAAAATTAGTTGGAATTATAGATCAATCAGTCTCAAAGAAAAGTGCATTATCTGTTTTATTTACAGTTATAATTTTATATTGATTTATTAATATAGAAGAAAGGAGAGTTCATGGTAAAGTTGTATTAAAACTTAGAAAGAATAAAACGTTTTATTAAGCTTGTAATAAAATACACCACCTTAAGCAGCCTATGAGCACTAAAGCAACGTATCTTAAGATTTAAAAATTCATGAAAGATTTTGCTAAGATTTAACATCAGGCGCCAGATAGGTTATTAGAAAGCTAGTGAAACACATATCAAGGTCTTATACATATGTTAAAATGTGGATATGCTTGTTGACAGAATATATACATTGTTGAATACATCTGTGGGTGTGCACGTGTGTGCGTTTGAGTCGTTTTATACACAGACTTTCCAATCTATTTCTCGTAATTATACTTTAAATTCCCCCTTTCATTGTGTGCATTGCATCTGAATAATTACGGGTGCGTCGAATTATATTTTCTACTTTAGTGAATTGTTTACAATTTTCTTTGATTATATTGAAAATATTTAGTTTTTTAATCTCATGTCCCATTTTAGAAATTGAACACATTATTAATATGGCATAAAACATACATTCATGTCTTCCTCTTTCTTGCTAATATTTTTTCCTTTAACAAGTCTGTTGTTGTTTTCATGTAATAAATTGCATATAAATCTAATGTGTCTACATATTAACCATCCCTGATTCGCTATATCCCAGCTTCTCACCGCGGTTTCTGTGTAAATCTGCCAACGGTTTTTGGGTTAATCCATTACTTTGAATGTTACAGAGTGCTACCAGGCGGATACTTCACATGGACGCTATAAATAAAAATACTTAATCCTCTACAAAACCCAGATTAGGCCATTTTGACTTGGAACATCTATCTGGCATAATTATTTAACCATCTGTCCTTTTTTTTATTTCTCTTTATGAAATTAGGTTGCAGCCATTTAAAGTGGTGCATGTTTTGTCAGATGAGAGGATATAACATTTACTCAAACTCTTGGGTAAATTAGAGTGCATAGATGAAAGTCTAGTCCTGTAACTTCAAGTAAACATATTCTCAGATACATATTAGCCACTCACAAATATTGAGTACAATATTATTTGTTCAGAGCTGTCGTCCAGTTTAATTGGCCAACAGCTGTCGTCCAATTTTATCGAATTCACAGCTGTCATTCAATTGAATTTACTTCACATCTGTCGTCCAATTTAATCGAATTCACAGCTGTCGTCCAATTTAATCGAATTAATAGCTGTCGTCCAATTGCATTTACTTCACATTAGTCTTGAGCCTTATTCTTAATAAAAGTTTTATATCTCTAGATCTCGTGCTGCTTAATGCTCTCTCTCTCTCTCTCTCTCTCTCTCTCTCTCTCTCTCTCTCTCTCTTACACACACACACACACACACACACACACACAAACTCGCACATGAGGTTACATACACACAAACGCACACTTCCAAAGATGAAATCTATCCAAATCAGATACTGTAGGTTTAGATTTCATGCGGCTACTCTGGCATTTGTCGATGAGACTCGTGCTTGACATTTTTTTAGAAAACAACACGCAAACATTGCTTCGCTTTATCTTCAAAAAAGCAGTCTTCAGTGATTTACTATCAGCTTTCATTGTCCCGAATTATTTAATCTTTAGTGTTTTTATCACTCTCGGCATTGGTGAGGTCCATAAACAACGGTGACTCTCCCCCCCCCCCCGCATAGTACTATCATGTTAAGTAGACATTTGTCATTTCCAGTAAACTACAGAAATAAAATTCGTTTCTTTAATATAAAATATTGTATATTAGCTCCGTCAAGTCGACGCTACTCCCATATAACGACATGGGGTAATATGGGTAAAATAATTAAACATCAAAATTGTCAGGTGCATCCTACAGTATTATTTACAACACCGGAGAAGGTGGAAAATCAAAAACTTAAATAGCTCCAAGCCCCCAGTCAGCACTGCCGATAGTCAAGGTATATAAATAACTCAAGGTGAAAGGTATAACAATTTAATAAAATATATAAAATGTATTTAACTATTTCATTGACAAATTTCTCAATCGCAATTTATTTCGAACAAATACAAACAATGACCTGTTCACACTTGCCAATTACTATCTAATTATATGAATTTAAGATCTTAAATGAGAGTATTTCCCCTCAGTGTTGATTCTGTTACTCATCTGTCCGCCTATTGTTTATCTTTTGGTACTTCCGGTATCCTTGACTACGTGCGCTCCTTGCACTTCCGGATTCGTCATTCCTTTACTGCCCCTCCACACAACTGCTGACGTCACAGTAGACCACTCATGTGTTCTCAACGTGTCTTCTCTCTCTCCGATCCTCGGGTGTCGCCTCTCACACCCACCCGGAAAGCTTCCTGTGGAATTAGAAGGGACGTATAATCTTGTCTCCTTGCTCTAATCTCAGGAGAATTAACCACACTCTCACGGACCTTTCATCAGAATAATGGAGAATAAATTATCAGGTCAACTCACGCACTCACATCTAAATATTCCATATACACTTTGTTCAGCAATAATTGTGCTATAACTATAGTATCAACGAGTTCTAATACATGCATATACATCCCTAACAATTATCACCAACAACAATCATATGCATTTCCTACCGTACGAATTATAAAGACACAAATATATAAATACCTAATTATATGTGCACAAGCCCAACAATAACTAACTCCGCATAAATCACAATCTATATATTCATATACATTAATAAAGCAAATACAGGTTCTAACACAATTCACTAATAAATTAATTATGAATTACGATGCAACACAGTAAATTATACAATCCAACACAATCTACATACGTTAATCTTGCATGTCAATAATTCGCTATACGCTGTGTCACGATATGCTGATAATTCAGCTATACATGGAAGATTCCAGTTCGAATAATTTAAATGTACATAATAATGTATCAATCTTATAAAACACTAGTTATGAAAGTAAGACAAATTCGCGCGAAGATGTGTTACCACACGAAGCTCTTGTCCGCAAATCCAACTTAGCTTTTCACTAGAATTCCTTCCCGCCTTTTAACGATCACACAACTCGGAGTACAGTTTAATGCCTCCCAACTTCTTTACGATCCATATATGGCGACTTTCGCACATGTACTGACGGGAAAATGGACTTAGTCGGATCAAATTGCTTTTAGAGACTCCTCTCTAGATTTGAATCTCTCAGTCTCGTTAGGATACGGTCTGGTCTCTTTAAAAACTGCCCTGGGGTAATTTATCACTTACCTATTTACTCTCACGTTTCCGGTCCCCAAAAGCCCAAGATTGCTTCCATGCCCGTTGTGACATCATATACTGATTGCAAAACAAACAGATGAGTCCCTACCTGGACGGCCTGGTGGTAGAATTCCCTTTGAATTTAACCTGGAACGGGTCGTTGCGTAATGGTTAACAACAGACAGGAAGTTTCTTTGTGTCCAAAATCAGTCTTATGTCGTAATCTTACATATTACGTATTGATATTATCCCAGGTGCTCTTAACTACGAATTAACTATAAGAAAATATATGTATACATGAAGCATGAAGCATCAGCAAATTTTCTCCACAAGGTGACAAAAATTAATGTTGCAGTCTAAATATGTTTGTCTACCATGGATTTCACTTTGGGTATTTGGACTATATAGCTCATATAAATATTTAATGACTCTGGGTGCGTTTTTGCAATGTTGTTATACACACACACACACGCAGATATATATATATATATATATATATATATATATATATATATATATATATATATATATATATATATATATATATATATATATATGAAAACATATAATAAATAAAGAATCGCACCGAAGACATTTTTTAAAGAAAGCGAACTCGGGTTCTTATAGTGAAAGTTTGGAACGATTTATTCTCGGGCGTATACTTGCAGATTGGGATACGCTTATCTTTGCAAATGTACGCGATTGCGTCTGTAATGATGTTCGAAGTTACTATGACACGTACCAGATGGTCCTGGAGAGTTTGTATGTCTACTGTGCACAGGTACAGGAACGCTAAACATTAAGCAGTGGAATTTCCATAAATCGGTCTCGCTGTAACCTGTTCCCCTTCTATGGAGCGGACACATTTTGTTTCGACTACGGAAAGAAAATACAAAGTCTAGTTTCAATTTCAAGAAAATAGAAACTTCATTGCTCCTCAAACTGTACATTTTAATAATCAGTGATTTTAATATCTCAAGTATACCTTCCTGTAGTTGAAACAACAGATTTATTACATTTCAATTGAATTGCTCCAGTGGCCTAAGCGGTTAGAGCTACCGCCTCGGATGCGGGAGGTCGTGGGTTCGAACCCTGGCCGAGTCATAGGAAAGACTTATACAAATGGTACTAACAGCTGCCTCGCTTGGCGCTCAGCTTTAAGAGGTTAGTGTTAGGACTGGTTGGCCTGGTGTGGGGACTGTAACTGGGTGGGACATCATGTTACATGTCTGCGGCATGATGCCCCAGAGCTAGACATCACTATGAATTGCTACACTGCAGACATCGTAGCTATATTACTGGAAAATTGTTAAAGCTATGTTAAAAATTCAAACTTAACACACACACTCATACACACACACTCACTCTCTCTCTCTCTCTAATTGTTTAATGTGTCTTATGTTCTCAAATCCTATGATTATAGAGTCGGTACAAATTAATCTAAGATAATCTTGATGTTAAATAAGACATATTGTGCGTCCACAAACAATATGAGCGCACCTGACCTCAGAAAAGCGCATGGCGTCAAAACAGCCGAAACCAGTCAGATCATGCAAGAATAAGATTGATTGTTCGATAACATTCTTGGTTGTATTGTGACCACATGCATTCTGTTTTGTCACTTAAAAGAGAAACTATTGTCAACACCGAATTTCCTTCAAGCGATGACTCCGTGCTATTTTTTAATACCGTTTGTGCATTTGGTCATTCACAGTAAACACCACCGTAAGGAGAGATTCCATCATTTTTGCCCATGAACATGTTAAGTACCTTAGTGGTCGCATTTATTTGAAGTCTCTTATTTGCTTCGGGTCAGCTCTGCTGGGACCCAGATTAGAATGCACACATTTCCAGTGTGTCACGCAGTGAATGGGCCATATTTGGTTCAGATTGGTGCTTTTTGTTTATCCTAAGCTGAAACACACAGTTGCAGGTAGAACTAACAACGTTAACCCTAGTATGTCGGCGGATTAAGCGTTTACAGGGTTATGCTCTTCGCAGTTGAGTGGGACAGAACATAGGTTAAGTACTAGAAATTAAACAGATACACATCTTGTAAAATTAATGACATGTGTGATACTTAAATCGATTTAGCTAACGAGTACTGAATTTCGCTCATTGTCATAATGTGGCGATCAATACATAAAGTATCGAAGTAAATCGATTTCTGTGCAAGGCGATGACGGACGCAGCTGTAATATCATTAGTGAAGACTGAGATCATTAAACAGTGACTGACATTTTCCAATCCTTCAAATTGACAGCAGCAGAAATGGCACCCACCTACAAAAGAAAATACCTTTACAATGTAAAGATGCATATTTAACTAAAACTAGAGCATCAGCGACCTCTTCTGTGTCTCTGGCGATAATATTGATTTTCATGCATCCGTGGTGAGGTGTCTCTGTGTGTACGTAAACATTTTCGTTCCGGAGCACAATTCTCAAACCGTTCAAGGTATGTCAACCAAACTTCGTCCACATGTCAAGTTAGCTGAGTAGAGGCACCTTTAGGGGTTTCTTTTCATATTTATAAATTTCCTCGTTCAACAGTTTCTACGTTGCCACAGAAACAAAGTGTATAAAGTATATAAATTGACGATGTTAGACCATAGAGTACTAGCATTAAGTACAGTAGTATACAAATGAGAGAACAGAACCATAGAGTATATTCAGCATCACTCTTTACATCAGTGAGAGACCAGAAGGATATGTCATCTCTATAGTAAAATTCACACGGATCATGTAAGCGCATTTACTGATATAAATTTAAAAACTAATTTTAGTTTTCAAATTAAATCGTAACAAAGTTTATTCAGTAGTGAGTTTTGAGTGATCTGCACATTAATTGTCATAACAAAATTTCCAGACGAAAATTATCGATCGCTATGGACTTTTACAATGGCAGTTCGGTATTAGAATGGGTCAAAAAAAGTTGATTTTGGATTGAACTATTACTAGTGCAGGGGGAATCAAGGCGCCTTAGGGTTTCTTTAAGATCGTGTGAACAAGAAGTCACGTACATTTTCGTTCATCTCCTGTATGGGTGTTCAACTATGAATGGGATAGAGAAGTAACATACAATAAGTTATATTCTTAATTTACACATATGGCATTTCTTCAAAATGATAATTTAGCATGATGTAAAATTTAACTAAAATAAATCTGAATTAACAGCTGTGTTTTTACTGTCGTTTATGTATATGAAAGAACATATTTGTATGGGAAAAATAGCTATTATGTACGAATTGAAATAAAAGACATGACATACCATACAGACAATATATACGAAGTTACATAATTGCCTCCGATTTATTGTACTCGTGTGCTGTTTTTGATTGTGCTGCCGGTGTTTTCCCAGGCTTTGTTTTATAAATGACGTCATTATCGCGTTTCTGTCTATGTTTATAGTACAGCTTCTTCCCAACAACAGGCGCTTTCCGTTACATCATAGCGCGCCACAAAAACCGGTTTCAAAGGTATCACCCCGCTTGCTTGACTATGCCTAACAATGTCGACACTGGCCACCTATATTGTACAAACGTGTGATATTATTATAGTCATAAACAAAGCGCATTTGTTATGCATGCACATCATAAAAATGTTTAATTAGACTTAAAAATCCGCTTTTTTAAATGAAAAACTTATTCGGCAATCTCCGTAAACAATTGGTAGTTTCCGCGTACCAAAAACGGATATGACGTACATTTATCCCTTCTATTCAACCTAGCTATTCAAGTGTTTAATTTGCCCACGTAAATGTCTATGTGATATATCTTACAATCGTGCTTTTATACAGCAAATATGGTACACTGTGTTGCATATGGATGCAACCAAAAGAGTGATGATGGGAGAAAGGGTTCTTTCTTTTTTCTGAAAGACCCTGTTTACCAGAAAAAAAAGTGGATTCAAGCTGTGGAATCGAATAGGGTGAGGGATGGGAAAGTTGTATCATTTATGCCGGATTATAGTCAATTTGGACCAAAGACAATTCGGCCCAACTCGAAAGCCAATTCGGACCAACTTAACAATAGTTTGAACAAGTTCTTTTTCTTCAAACAACAAGTAGATACTATGCAAGATAGGTTTTAGGAAAAAAAAAAAAA
>JAECUM010041458.1:0-12040 GCA_016617855.1 Megalonaias nervosa
CGATGCCGCAGGTCTACCAGTACCACAACCACCACCCTCCAAAAAATGAGCGCGAAACAACGTGAACGTCTGTTGCCGTAAGTTTTCATAACAGTTAGATTTTAAAAATTACGCCTTGGAAAGACTTAAAATGCAGATGTTTCAGGAGGCCTGGAACCCTAGTCCCCTAGATGGGGTTCTGTCCCACAGACCTCTTGTCTACTTATTTACGCTCCCCACAAACGATGCAAACTACATCTCTGGATCTGCCCCTTTGATCACACTGTTACGTGTATGGTCATGTAATCTGGCGTGTACATTCGCCTTTATTACTTACGTAAACACCCACACAAAATAAATTGTGGTTACAATGACCTATTTTTCAGGCTATTCTAACTATACTAATTTTGGGGATTATGCACAGTCCTGGCGAATCGTGTCAGACATAGCGTGACGAACTATATGGTTGGGGTGGGGTGCTCCCAATATTCTATTTAAACTATTATAGAAGTCCCACCCAGGATCTATTTTGTTGGAAGTAAAATTTAGTGAAAGATAGATGTAAAGCTCCGAGCCCTCAGTCAGCAATGCCGATGGTTAAGTATACAAAAAAAGGTTGAAATTCGATGAATAACAATTTAATAACAATTCAGCAATCAAATGACTCAAATTTCCAATTACAGTCCTTCCGCTCGACCCCTTAATAAGCCTATTGCATCACTTGATTAGCAGTGTGAGATTGATTTCCACCTGTCCTTGTATTTTTACTCATCTGTTGTACCCTTTCTCTCTCTTATTTCTACCAATGCCTTCTCCTCTTCCTCCCCGACCTTTCTCCAAATTCCTTCTCCTCCTCCTCCTCCTCCACTTTCTCTAGACTCTTTCTCCTCCTCCTCCACTTTCTCTCCCACGACTACACTTCTGTCGACTTCGACTGTCTCGGCTACAGTCTCAATTCCGTCTCCAGCTCTTGAAGACTTGGGACCCTATGGAACCAGAAGTTCTCTCTCCCCTAAAAGCTTCCTGTGAAAACACAAAGACGGTACAATCTTTTTCGTTAGCCCTCTCATCTCACACTAAACACAGCCTATCATCGAATAGAGGCTGTTAAATTTCTTCGGTCACGCATTCGTTCACATCGATATACCCATACGTTCTTGTATGGTAAAACAAACGTCATAATACAGCACGATATCAATTACTTCTTATACATACATCAATAAAATCCGTCACATCAATACATATTCCTAATCCCGTTATACTAAACAATATCACAATAATCAGATGCATTTCTTTACCTTACATCTCATACAAAGTACGCAATATTCAATATCCATGCTCTGATATATGCAAACGTCCATAGTAACTAATCTTGCATACTTAAACCATGTTTCCAAATTCACAATTCAAGCATGTGTAATTCTAACATGACGCATTAATAAATGCACTGGTTTACTAGGAAGTAACCTAATAGCGAATTACAAAATTAATTCTGACCACAAGCTAACAATCTACATAATTCCGCCTTGCATCTAATAATTCTCTACGTAAGGCTCAAGCCCATTTCTCAAATACGCATGTAAATGAACCACTACAAAGGTAATTCTACATACTAACGATCCTAGTAGTTACGTGTACATACTACAAATAATTACAATTATGATGCTGTAATATTCTGCAAAAATCGAGCAAATAACTTACTGACCGTTTCGAAGCTTTGTCCTTCCTTAGAATCTACCTCTAAGTTCTGCCGCCAGATTACGAGTGGCTTCTTTCTCGGAGTAAACCCTACTGATCTACAATCCATCCAGGCAAATACTAAATTACTCTTACGATTTCGGAAGGTATCATTCGGGTCTGAATTGTAATCACGCCCTCTATCTCAAATTTGATTGGATATCGCTGTGGACCGACCTAATCAAACTTAGCGGACAATGTCCCTCTCGCTGTTTGTCAACGTGGGGACGGATAAGAAACACGCCCCGTTCACCCCATGGACTTTCCTTTTGATCCTTGAACTAACCTTTAACATATAGATGTGATAACGGCAAGCCTTTGTTAAGTGACACGACTGGTCGCCTTTGTCGACTCAAGTTTCCGGTCTCTGGCTCGTCATGGTAGCCTTGCGTAAGAGTTCAACACTAACCCCGCGGCAATCTTTAGAGATCAAACACAAGGCCGCGGTAATATTACCAAGAAAGGTAGATTTTAGCTTATACATGACTTTAGCTGGGTGCTTAGCAAACGTGACACATAGCATTCTGCAGACCTAAAGTTAGTTCACTCTTGATACAAACATACGAACTTGGATCCAATTATAGAAGATAACAAAAAAAATTTAAGAATTAATTCGAATTGATTTCATGAATGAGAAACACAAACATAATCTCTATTTCATGCAATATTTTACTCGTACGACTTAGGTATCAATTTCATTCTTGTAAACTCTGTAACAGCACGAACTGGTCACGTTCAACCGGGTTCTCGCGTGGTCCCGTGAGATCTCCACCAAACAAGAAATCTTCTTATGGCGGAGATTTCAAAGAGCCACCCGAGAGTCTAATTGAACGAACTGAACGAATTTCAATTCATCTTCCAAAAGATGTATCAAGCACAGGCTCCATAACAGTAGAAGATATTGTGACATAATGTCAAAGTCATTTTAATGATCTCGTTGCGGTCGAAGGTTTATTTATAGCATTATTTTAAGAAAGAATATTTGAGAAGTTTATCTGTGTATGATTTGTAAAGTTGTTTGTTTTATGTACAAGAAAGTCGCTCCACTTTCTTTTAATAATAATAATGCAAATTTAAGTTGATGTTATCGTTATATTTGTCTTTAGGTTTGCAAGTATTATAACTGTTACTGTTAAGTCTTTCATTTCCGCATTTAATTATTTTGCACCTGTTTATTTTTTAAAAGGTTGATGATTATCTAATTAATCATTATGGCATGACACAGTGTGGTTGACAAGTGGCCATGGAAGATGGAAGTCTTGTATTACGCTTTGGTCTTTGAAGTTCTTTCCACCCGTGTTGTTTGTTCCTAGCGGGCTTGTTAAACTGTTAAATGTATAATTATATAGTCATTTATTATAGTCCTACCTGAGGATGACAAAGCTGAAGTCATTTGTCTTTCTGTTGACAGATTAAACATGTAATACACGGCAGGATTTCTATTAGATGGTTCATCTTTGTTTGTAATACCATCAATCTTTGTTTGGAGAGGGTAACTGAATCAGTTTAACTTCAACCTGCGGGCTGTAATCATTAAAAAAGGCAAAATGTCCTTTTCAAAATAAGTTCAAGTCTATTTATTGTTCTTTTACTGGCAATCGTTGTCATTCTGTGTTTAGCATAATTTTTGGGCCCGATTGGGCAGCAAAACGCATGGGCTGAAACGAGAATGGAGTGGGGGAGGTTTAAAATCGTCGATTATTTCGTGCAGCATGTTCTCTTTTCTTTCGCCATCACTCCAAAATGCCATCACTCCAAAATGCCATCACTCCAAAATTCATTCCTTAACATTATACATTTATTGGTAGCAGATGGACAGGTCACTATATCATCACGTGCGTCCATGAAGTTCGAGATCCAGCCCTCTGCTGATCAAGACATTCTAGTCTAAATAGGTATGTTTTTTCTGTCCGCCTGACAGTCTTTCTATATGTTTGTGTGCAGGTAATTAGATAAGCAGGCAAAAATAAATTATCCATTGTTATTAGTTAAAGCAATCGTGTTCAAAACTGCAGAGATAACAGTATCCATCATTATCAATTAAAGCAATCGTTTCTAAACATCATAGGTAATAATATCTATCGTTATCAATTAAAGCAATACAAACTGTATGAATAATATCCATCGTTATCAGTTTTAGCAATCGTGTTTAAAACTGCACTGATATAATATTTTCCACCGTTATCAATTAAAACAATCATGTTCAAAACTGTACAGATAATATTATCCATAGTTATCACTCAAAGCAGGCTTGAACAGATAATGTTATCCATCGTTATCAGTTAAAGCCGTCGTGTTCAAAACTGCAGAGATGATACAATCTGATTAAAATAAGATCTCCGTTGTCCTACGTGAAAGGCAATGGAAATCCAATTTTAATGAGATTGGAGATAATATTATCCATCGTTATCAATTAAAACAGTCAAGTTCAAAACTGCATAGAGATTATATTACCCATCGTTATTAAACAAAGCAATCGTGTTTAAAACTGTACAGAGATAATATCAGTAACGGTCTAAGCAAACGCGAGAGCACGGCATTTGGAAATAAACTTTTAAACAAGTTTAATATGATACTGAACTTAAAATTTTCTTCCATTGCTTTAAAATTACTTTCTTACTACAGATATATTTTTCAAAATTACTAACGCGCGGGGCCCCTGTGAGCGCGGGGCCTCTGTGAGCGCGGGGCCCGATTTATATTTTCCATCGTTATCAGCTAAAGCAATCGTGTTCAAAACTGCGAGATTATACAATCTGATTAAATTCAGATCTCCACGCTCGGAAGCGAAGATCTAACAAGGATAGCTAAGGGGTCATGTTCTGGTGACCTATGTTATTACCATAATCGCTAATTTTATCAGCCAATGAGACTGAGACTGATCATCAATGTTTGGAGATCTGATTTTAATCAGACTGGAGATAATATTATCCATCGTTATCAGTTAAAGCAATCATGTTCAAAACTGCACAGACAATATTTTCATCGTTATCAATTAAAAACAATAATGTTCAAAATTGCACAGAGATCATAGTATCCATCGTTATCAGCACAAGCAGTCGCGTTCAAATTTGCAAGATAATATTTTCATCTTTATCATTTAAAGCATTCATGCTCAGAACAACAGAGGTAATATTATCCATAGTTAGCAATCAAAGCAGACCTGCACATATAAATGTTATCCAGTCGTGTTCAAAACTACAGAGATAATACAATCTGATTAAAATCAGATCTCCACTCTCCGAAGCGAAGATCTGACAACGACCGCTTAGGGGTCATGTTCTGGTGACCAACGTTATTACCATAATCGCTAATTTTATCAGCCAAAGAGATGAAGTCTTATATACACGCGTGTGGGAGACTGATCATCAATGTTTGGAGATCTGATTTTAATCAGATTGGAGATAATATTGTCCATCTTTATCAGTTAAGACAATCATGTTCAGAACTACAGAGATAATATTTTCATTGTTATCAATTGAAGCAACCATGTTCAAAACTTCACAGAAATAATAGTATCCATTGTTATCAGTTAAGCAGTCGTGTTCAAAACTGCAAAGATAATATTTTCTTCTTATCAGTTAAAGCAGTCATGTTCAAAACTGCTCAGAGATAATATTATCCATCGTTATCAGTTAAAGCAACCATGTTCAAAACTGCAGAGATAATAGTTTCCATCACTGTCAATAAAAAAAATTATAGATTTTACACCTTCCCAATTTACCGCTCGCAGTTATAAAATAAATGTTGACGCAGCTGGTATTCCCAAAATGTGGCAATGAATGGAAAACCACGAAATCATTGTTCTGGAATCTTCCTACATTTTTTTAAAATAGCATGACTTTCTATTAAAGCACGTATTCGATAACGTTATAATCCTCCAAAGTAAGCCTGACAAAAAAAAATCGCTTAAAGAAGAAAAAACTCAGCAACAACAAAGCACAAAAAGCAGCAACAATATATAAGCTCATGATACGGCACAGACAAAATGATTTTTTTTTCTCCGAGGTCCACATGTTTATGCAGTTTGGGGTATGACTGCGCAAAGGAGTGAGCAAGGCTAAGGACATAGAATTCATCCACATAAAGACGTAGGACTTTTGGTTTTTAGATCTAACCGCTTTGTTGAAAGAAAGTCATTTTTACTTCAGAAACATGCTTTTTCCCTTATCGATGTATTAAGAACGTTTCAGTTGTACAAAAAAGACAGAGCAATAATTTCTTTCACGATCTTCAGCTAGAATTTTTTAAGCATCGTAGTCACCGTCAAACATAGCATGCAAAAGAGATGAGAATTTTTCTTTGTTTCCATGACGTTTTGAACGAATGTTCTGGACAAATATAATGTTAGGCACCTTTATTTGCATTAGTTTGCCTTCATGGCTATTCAAATCATTCAAAACTGATAATTTAACTGTTCGATTTATTACATGTTATGGAGCTAAACTGTCACTAAGACTGAATACAGAAATGAAAGAAAGAAGCATGGAACATCACGGTCAAAATCTAGCGCTTCCGGTAGGTGAAAGCATTTCCTCAAACCTTATCATCAGTCTTGTATTAAGTTGCCAGCCGCAGTAACGTCAGAAATTAGATATTAAATTACTTTACGTGGCACAAATTTCATCACGAAGAGAAAGCAGCATTATTTCACAATTGTATATGTTAATGAACTTATTGCAACTGACGGGATCAAAAGAGTAAATCACATCAACAAAGACAGATTACGATAGAGACTTCTGATTGGTTAGTATCAGAAGTGATATTAATTTTAAAATAATGGGTGTAATCTGAGAACTCTCTACATTCATCTACTATGTATAAGATAACTATGATTCTGTGTTTAAAACACATCCTCGCGCTGACCACTTTTGACGTCCAACCGAAAGGTTGAGTCTATTAGGCAATTCACTAAGTGGGGTATGGACTGCCCAGGGGCAAAATATCAGTTGGGTATGTTCATTTGTCTTCCGATGCCCAGTAGATAGGTGCATGGTCATAGTGCAGGGAGCTCTATAGTTTTAAAAATGTGACCCAGGGGCTAAATCCCTTGAAAGATGAGATAAAAATGGACCCAGGGGCTACGTCCCTTAAAAGGATGAGACAAGAATGGACCCATGTACCAATTTCAGTTGCATGTATAAATGTCTTTTCATGCTCTGTAAGTGTATAAAAGATTATAACTGGGAATCTCAAATAGCTTCCAAGTTATTACCCAGGGGCTAAGTGTCCGTGGGTAGGGATGGATTATGATGTTAACTTCAGCTGATGTGCAAATTTGTCTTTTCACTCTCATTAAGTGTGTCTAGTATATCGTTATAAGGTAAAGGTCACAATAGTTTCGAAGTTATGACCTAGTGGAAAAGCTCTTGACGGTAGGGATGAACCTCAGGGTCAAATTCAGTTGTGTGTGTGAAATTTGTTTGCAATTAGGTCAATTTTAATTAATCGCATGTGCATATTCTCTGACAAGTAAGACATATAATTCAGTGATTATCTTTTTTTAATCGCCCCTTCCCCACTAGTCCCACCTCCAGGGTCGTCATGAAAATTAAAAAGACTGTTAACACAATTTACATCGATAAGACTATTGAGCAATTTTTATGCGTCAAGCTTGAACGATATACGGAGAGTGCAACTATATTACGCGTGCACAACCGTATGTGCGGACGGACGGACGGTTCCTATCTGAATATATCCGCGTTCTCAACAATAACAAAAACAAGTGGAAATCACATGAACAGCTATCCCATATTCCAATATACTTGCTCTGAAAGTCAGCTGGCGTCGATTGTCTAAGATCTGCATTTGCAGTGCCATTTAATCAAACTGTATATCATTACCTAATCACAATATTTCCTCTCCGAGCTCAAGTGTGACAGAGACCAGTGTTTATGCATGGGTTTAACTGGCGAAATCCCTCTTTACTGACGCATTGTGTCAACAGTTTTAAATAGAGAGTAAATTTAATTTGGGATAGAATATCGCCATTTGTGTACATACTTATTAACTCGTCCCCTATACACCTGTTGTGGGGTTATACAAACAGATCGAAGACTTTTTTGCCTGCCGGGACGTTCGAGCGAGCGCACAAATAAAATCTCTGTTTTTTAAATCTCTTTAAAACCTGATTGACTTTGCGTACCTGGTAGAGGTTCACATAGTTCAATTGTCTGACGAGTAATAAGTCAAAATTCAAGAGTAGATAAATAGTTTTCCTTTATTCCTTTGAACATAGAGATTTAAACCTTTTTGAATTTGAGCATCTGGCTTTTCTGCAATTATAGGAACTTGGCATGAAGCCATATTGTAAACAAAAAGAAAGATTTGACAGAAAATAACGAAACTAGCTGACACAGAAGAAAAGAGTTCATTGATTGGTTTTTATCGGCACTTTAGCACACGATTGGCTATATCATGCCGAGGAAATGGAGCTAAGTGCCTTTCTCAAGGACACACCGAAGCAGACGGACCGTGATGACATGGGTAGGTACCGACCCCGCGAACCTTTGATTGCGAGTCCGACGCTCTAATGGGCCAACAATTTCCTGCGATTCTCCTTCGAGCCGGGTTTTTTTTTTTTTTTTTTTGCTATACATCAAGATACATTTGGGCATATATATATATATATATATATATATATATATATTATTATATATATATATATATATATATATATATATATATATATATCCCATAATAGGTTATTTTCCTCCTATAAATCACAATTTAAAGGATCGGCATGCGTATGTTGTTTTTGTCTTGTCAAAACACTAGGACTGAATGTGGTCATATTCATTTTTCCTAAGTCATACTTAAATGTTTTCTCTTCCTTTCCATCCCCTTGCCAATTTTCGGCAAGAAATTTGTATACCGTTGTGGGTAATCACTGGCACACGCAATTTGAAACACTTGGGGCTTGCTACGTTTTGTACACTGTTTTAGAATGTTCACTGTTATGCTAAGGCGAACTTGTCGCGAAAATGCTGTGTTTCGGGTACCTCTGGATATTTTTGGTCCAAACACTCACGTTGAATTGTCTTCTGTCGTCGTTCATCGTACAATAGCATATTTGTTTCTTAAGCACACGTTTGTTTAATAATGTTGGATGTCGTTAAAAAAAATAAAAATAAAACAACAATAAATTAATTGTTCGAACCTGGAGCAGTCAAACTAAAATGACCAGTTTATCAGGTACTAACCCTGTAGTGTCCATAACATCCCCTTACAAACAATTAATTATACACAGCTTACTCATTGCTATATTACACTGAAGGAACTGGATAAATTTAGTTTTGTTCTGGAAGTTACAATTTCGTCATGTCAGATCGTAAGCGAATAGCACATCCAGTACGATGTTCTATGGTCGCTTGGTTTATCTCACCTTTAAAATTGGTGGATATATGTTATTACTGTTAGTTTTGTTTGTTTCCTTTTTGCTTCTGTTTTTGTTTGTTTTGGTTTATCTTTCTTTTCTCATGAATTACACATCGAGAGATGAATTCTTCACCATATATTACGCAACAGATATGTTTTATTATGACGAATTTGTCTAGGTAAGAAAAAACTTAGTCACATTTATTCGTGATACAGCATAATATTTGATTGTAAGACCGGCTTTTTTCGGTGTACTTTGTCTGAAATATGTACATAAATATTTTAACGTCTTTCAAAATGTGGGATACAAATATAGTAGTGTATTTTCAATATATAACATTGACCTATTTGTAGTCCACAAGACACGTCTGCTACCAACCCCAACCCCCCTCCTAAAAATTGCATCCTCTGCTTAACAGAACGTGTGTTTGCACCACGTGATAGCCAACACATGTGATACCAAGTATGGGTGGGGGATAAATTTAGGACATATTCGTTTACTAACAATGACCCAACTATCAACTTGAATGAGAACAGAAAACATACAAGCTGATGCAGAAGATGCCTCATTTCTCACAACCGTCTAACTATATTGTTTTATATAAATTATTATGCAGATTCGTTTCAAATCAAATTAAATGTATGTATATTTAAACTTTAAAATAAATTTTAAAAAGTAAGTAAATAAAAATAATGATATTAAGTTTGTTGTGGGCATATCCGTCTTTCAAAGTAAGTCCGTTTGAGATTATTACTGACAGAGAGACTGAAAAGGCCATACTTAACACCTATACCGGATTAAGGTAGTAGGAAGCCTCGGGCAATTTCAAAACGCGGGGCCCTTGGGGGCAGCTGCTCAGCCTTTAACCCGGCCTTGCTTAAAACTGTTTGAAACAGTAAATAATAAGGAAATGCTACAGGCACGCAAATGCAAACGTTATTTAAAACACTTAGTTACGCATATTTTGCGACTAAGATATCGGCGCTATTTTGTCGTGGAAGATGTCGCTTTTGGGAAGTTTAAATGAGCGTGTCTTCGGAATCAGAAATGTAGGATTTCCAGACTTAGGGTAAGAAAACAAAAGAAACTATGTTAGCAGAAAAAGGGGATGTCAGCTCAATATGTAATGAGAGAGAGAGAGAGAGAGAGAGAGAGAGAGGGTTCCCCTGTGACTCGAAGAGGAAAACGCAACTACTTGCAACGTAATTTTCAACTTGCGATTAACTATCTTACAGCCAGTGATGAAAGTGTTCGTTTCTGGGCAAGCCCCAAGGAAATAAATGAAGCTTTTCATTCAAACTTCTAAACTCGTCCTTATCAACTTGCCCTCCTGCACATATTTCCTCCCGACGCAGACGACATTGCTGAACATTAGTTTCCCGATTCTATGGTGCTTCCTAGGTATCTCTGGATACGCGTAATCTTGTTAAAGAACTCTGACGTATCACAAATGAATGACTAATCAATTGTGTTCTATTAGTATATTTGTAACACCGTTGATGGGCCGAGCCATATCTCACACTTGCTATACAGGTGTCAATATTAAGCACACAGCTGAACTTTAGATAGGACTTGTTTTCGTTGCGGATTGGGTGAATCGAGCAAAATGTACAGCCAGAAGGAAAATATCACGTATTGTACGTTTTGTCCCTGACAAACTTTGATGTGGCATTAACCAAATTGAGTTTCTGGCGTGTGCCAATGTAGCCCCACCATCGGAATAAGGAGGTAAATTATATTTGGACTATGGATTTAGATGTGACAGGAAATTACAATGAAAAAAAATGAGCGGTTTGGCGCGTGCAATTGATGAGGATTAACATGATGTTAATTGTCCAGCCACAGGCCTTAGAAAGAACGAGCCTGGACGAAAGCTTACTTTTAGTTTTTCCCAATAGGTGAGTTCATCTAAAATTTCAATGTGTTACGAATATATAATTAAGTTGCCTGTGTGTTAGTTTTAAATTCTTTTTTTATTTTATTTTGTTTCATTATACTTTATTGCAATGATTATTTTTACTGGATTTGATATTTTTCCCAGTAAATTTAGTCTCTGTTTTGACCTGAATAGAACGTAAAAGGTATTACATTATCAGTATTTTTACCTCAGCTTGGTTGAGACGTTTTGTAAACGCTAAGCGGAAATAATTGGCTATTACCAAGGTCATTTTCGGCCCACGTGTTAGCTACATTGTAAACAGCCTTTCTTTTTTGTATATTTCCAGCGTGAGAATTTGATTCTTAGATAGGGCTATTCTAGCTACGTGCTAAATGGCATTTTTTTTTTATTGCGCTGTTCAAATTAGTGATCACGTCGCCCTGTCACGTGAGCCACCATGTGATCTAAAATCGAGGTTTAAAACAGCCATTTTGCTAGTAGATTTTTCAGTCGTAATTTTTACACCTCAGAGCTCAAGGTGTTTTATTGTTGATGCTAGATTGTTCTGAAGTTCATCTATTTTTTGGAATTTAATAATTTATTCTCTAGAAAACTACACAAGTGCTTCTTTTTTATAAAAGTTCTGGGAGAAAGATACTCCGTGGAAATTTATGCTGGAATTCTAAACGGGAACATTATAAATTGTGATTCAACGAGAAATTGTTGCCATTTGTACAACGACCTCGTCTGACGTCATCGCCTTCCATATTGGAATTTCATCGAGATTCGAACATGGATTCAATTAGAACTGTTTAGTGATAGGACTTATATTTTTCAACTGTAGGATTAAGTTTTGGATTATATTCACAAACCGTAAGTCCTATTTCCTATTTTTACATTGTTTTCTAGGGAAATAAATTATATTGTTAAAATTTACAAAGCTTGTTGGCTTCACTCTTTTCTTTTGTTACTTTTGTAGGAACCTACACGTAACAAATGCACCACCAGCTCTGTTTCCTACATGGTAATATATACTTGTTACTGGCTTTGAATTCTTTTGTAAAAAA
>JAECUM010041459.1:0-12052 GCA_016617855.1 Megalonaias nervosa
CACACATATATATATATATATATATATATATATATATATATATATATATATATATATATATATATATATATATATATATAATGCGATCTGTGTACTTTACAAATGTTAGTAATGCTTCTGGAGCCAACTTGTTTGTCGGCGAATGCGAGTGTCCTGAAAGGTGAGCAGAGGAGACTGGATGTTGCCATTTCGATGCAACACACTACTTCAATCCCAGCTGGATGAGTGGTCAGAAATACCTGATTTGATGTAGCGTCTAGCCACTTCAAGCTTCAGGGGCTATGTTAAAGACAGATTGTATCTCACTGGTCTTCAGACTTTAAAAGGTCAATATTGTGATAAACAGAAATTGTACTTATATGCTTGGAATTTCACAAGGACATGCGTCAATCGAATAATATTTTTTATATCTGATTTTGTGTAGCCTTTCTCAGAGAAACTAAATGAGCCTAAACCTTTATCCTCTTGTTGGGCTCAAAGGATGGTGGAAAGCAAAATAATATTCTTCAATTATGGGAATACACTCAAAGCAAACTGTTAATAGTGGAAAACATAGTATAAAACCGATTCAGGATAATTCGACCAGCAACTAGGAAGAGGATTTGCTTCCGAAGATTTTAGCCGAAATTTCTCATGGTTGAGGAAATTCATAAGAATAAGAATAACAGAGCTGACATCGTTCGTGACAGCAAAAGCACTTCAGAGCTTGGCTGGATAACCAAATTGTGCAATTATATACATAAATCTTTTCAAAAATACCCTTATGGTAGATTCATTATCATTGCATGCTTTTCTCAGATCCCTTTATGGATATACCCATCAAGGAATCTCTAAAGAACGCTCTTAGTCGTGATATATTTATTAGTTGCTGCAGTGAGACTTAGATGCCTTAAAATCTCAGAACTTAGAAAGTCACCAGAATGAAAAGAATCAGTAATCGCCGTAACCGCAAATTCATTCCCACCAACAATTACATACTGACGTTTGACTGCACATACATGACATGGCTTACGACGTAAATAGTTTCCAATCAGTACAAGCTGGAATAAGAGTTTTTACTACAACTTTTTCTTCCTTCAGTCATACGACAAAGAAACACATTATCTATCAAGACTCTTCAAAGCGACTCCATTAATAAAAGGGTCATTTAACAATCGTGACAATCATATTCCAAGACACTGTTTTTCGTAGAAGGAAATATCAATGTTTTCCTCCTTGACTTGATACAAATTGCATCTCAATTAATGAATAATCATTTAAAAAGTATTTAATTAGATTACCTCTGTATTGATGATTAACTGAAGAAAGTACACAACAAATATTTTTCTCTTGCGAATATTACCCAGAACAACGCCATCTGGAGTTATCCAATGAAATCCACTGCACGGCATCGGCCCTGACATTGCCTAACCATACAAATTATTAGTGTACAGATAAATAATATAATTTGACGGTAAATTTTTATTGTAATTTACCAGACATTTGTTGTTAGCTACTGCATATTTTTTGTTATGACGCTAATTCCGCCTCTGATACCTTTTTCAATAAAATTAAACATATCAACATCTGTCAAGAGATCCAATTCTATCTTACTTGTTTTTAGCAGAGCATCCCAAGATAGTCCTGGTGCAGAATAATACCAACAGGGGTCAAATCCATAATTTTCATGACTAACTCTCGAAAACATCAGCTAACAATAACACATCTGTTTTCAAATATAAATCATGATAATCACCAAATGTTCTGCATTCGAATTTATTCCAAATATCTTGTGCATATTTGTACTCGTCGTCTGATATACCTTCGCCTTTCAGTGTGAATAAAACTTGCCTTTGCCAGGCAGAGAAGTTTCATCAATTCTGCTCCAGTCGTCTAGGTATTCATAAGGAAAGACACTTTTTTTGTCAGATCGACGTAGTTTTCACCAAAACAACTTTTTAAATTATTGAAATTGTTACAACCTTTTACAAGTTCATCTAGCGGAGCTGCCATAAATTGCAGACTGTCAATGAAACGTAATTTGCCAAGCGTAACTGACATATATTTTTCAAAATTATTTGGTATACATTTTACTACATTGTCGAGTTTTAGCTTAGATTTAATTTCCTCATTGCCAAAAGCTTCTACAATGTTATGACTATCATAACCACGAAAATTATGTAAAACTGCAGGAATAAATTTTGGTGCATGAAATTTTAGATTGCAATGGTTATGAGCTGCTCCTCGATATTTGCCAGTTAGATGACAGTGATCTCGCACTTTATCATGGACTCCGTTAGAGTCTACTAACAACTTTTCGCAGATATGACAATTAACTACATTATCAAAATCAAGTTGTTCTTTGGATGTTATTTTCATTGGAGCTGTTTTGAATTTCGATATTTTATTAACATCATCTATTAAATTTTGTAATAACCACACAGCCGGATTTCTGCCACGATATAACTTTACTGGAAAAATTATCATTAGCACAACAAACTACTTTGTAAGAAACCCCGCAAGGAACATGTTGTTGTATTTTTCTTCTACTCGATTTATTTGGATCATTTTCTGCACCTGCCACAGGAACAAGTAAACACTCAAAATCTGCATAAATAACAAATGGGATACTTAGCTTATGATTATAATTTTTAAATTTTAATACTTTTTCTTTCTCTGTTGGCATTATTATTCTTTGAACGTTAACACAATATTGAACATGCTCTTGGAGTTTTTCAGGTTTAGAAAACCCTTGTAAACATCTGTAGCAGAAATATTTTTTTCCATGATACTTATTATACCGTCTGCCAACTAACTCGTTAAAGTTTTTTTATCCAGCAATAATGTCCTTTATAAAATAACAAATTTATTGTCAACTGCATAGCATTTTCTGAAATATATCTCCGGTAAACATTTTCTCGCTCATCTAGTCCGAAAACATTTACTGAAATATTGTTTTGTTTTTCAAACTTTGGTATCTGATTTTCTGCTACTGGAAAAGCTATTCCATCAAAATCCAACTCATTTCTGCAAGGCAAATATTTTTCAACTTGGTTGGAGTTGCAATTTTGAGGATGTCTGGCAGACAAAATTGCCCAATGGAAAGATCAACCTAAGAACTACCGCGAAGTACGTTATATTTTGCTGTGTGAAATAAAACTTCCATAATTGTCTCAAATTTCCAACCTGATCCAGATGAAGTAAATTCCTCCAATTTTTTCCAAACTTCTTGGTGTATTTCACTGGCAACTGTGGCAGTATTTGTTCCAGTTAATATTTTTCGTGATTTAGCTGTTAAATATGGCTCGGCAATTTCGCTGTCGAAATTTGCATTTTCAAAAATTATATCAAGTACATCTTTTTCGATTGCACGTAACTTTGAAAAAATTACATGATATTGCACTATTAACTTGATACTTTTGTGAACTGCAAGTTCTTGAACTATAACAGGTTGTAAACGATGAAATAAATTTGTGGAGTTAAAATTTGCTAAAACATTTTGATTATCAAATTTATAACTTTTATCATAGCCAGAAAATGCACTAGCAATTTTTTCAACATTTTCGGATAGGCTCTTTTTGGCAATATCTCGCAATTTTAACATTATATATAATATCTTTATATTCAATTTGTTTTCTGTTTATTTTCAATTAGAAATATAATTTCTTGCAGGTATAATGTCAGAAAATATAACAGCAGAGGAACAGGAAGAATATCACCTTCACCCAGAGTACAGCTTATATGCAGGAAACACTTGGTTCGGTTATTCATGTCAGGTACGGACGACCTTTTGGTAAAGCAACTCCAGCTGGAATGATAATAAATGTGAAAGGAGATAATACAGATAGAATCGAAATGTTTAGAAAAGATTTTATTTACATGTTATTTTGTGGAGACATTCCAAATGGACAGCGAGTTTATCATGTTAACGGTGCAGTTAATGATGATAATATTGAAAATTTATCATTGCAAGACGAATTTCAGCCTCATCCAGTATTTGATCTGTATGAGGCTAATGACAAAGGAATTATTAGACATAAAAAAAACAAAAAATGTTGTTGGAAATTTAAGAAAAGATGGTTATCTTGGTGTGATGGTACGTGGAATAAAAACTGATCAAGTTCGTTATCTATCGCATAGGTTTGTTTATGAGGTTTTTCATGGCGCTATTTTAAATAATTTGGTTATCGATCATATTAATAAAATTAAAACAGATAATCGTTTAGAAAATTTAGATTTAGTTACATCTCAAGAAAATAGTAGAAGAGGAGGTACTGGTGGTGTTAGATAACCAATTATCTCAACAAAACGTGAAACTGGAGAAAAAATAAAATTTAAATCAATAACAGCTGCTGCAAAATATCATAAAATTAACCCAGGTGTAATAAAATTTGTAGCTGATGGGACAAGAAAATCAGCAACATCACAATCAACTTTTGATAGATTTATTTTCAAGCATATTTCTTAATTCTGTTTTGGTAAGACAATTATGAGCGAACATCAGAACATCATCGTGATTAAATTTTAGTGCTAATAATGTGCTATCATTAAGTTCATTTTTTTCTGCTGCTGTTAGGAGAATTTTATCAGATTCACCTTGCATAACATTAACATCAACAAAAGTATTACAGCCTGACAGACATTTTCTAACTGCTTCAGCTAGTTCTTTTTAATTTAATATATTAACTTTCTGATGATATTTTGTTTCGCTGGCCATTATTATTATAATTAGATAAAAAATTTATTATAATATGGACCTGATAAAACGACTTGCTGAAATATATGCCGACGACAGCGTCGTCGACATTACAAAAGCAAGTGATAAGAGCGTCGTCGACGTTGTCGGGACTGACAAATCTGCTGGTTATAGCAAAGATGATATTTTGTATAACAACGAATCCGAAGATGAAGTAGTCGCCGTCGTTGACAAAAAAAACAAAAAAACAAAAAAATACAGCAGACCGACAGCTGGACGATATAATGTTAAATATCATATCGCTAAAAAAATAATAAAATTTAATTTTACTGTTGCCGAACAGCAAATATTTTGGCAACTTATAAAACCGTTTTTAAATCTAAAGATAACTGGCCAGCAAAGGAGCATGAAATACGATTTTATTTTTGTTAAAATATTCAATTTGATGCCAGTCCATGATACAAGAAAATTACATTTAATTTCCTTATGTAGACCGGTCAAATGTAAATCTGTACTTACGAAATACGAACAAGTATTCACTCAATCAAGATCGACCGAGTTGGCACCCAACTATTAAACTTATCGCTATACCCGCGCCATTTGACTAAACTTTTGTTGCCTCGCTTCCTAATCACTTTTTCAATAACAAATATATCTTGCTCAGTTTTTTGAAGTTCTTGTTCATAAAAACTACCAGTGATAGGTTCTCCAGTCAGATCTTTTAACGCATATGTCACTGGTATTGTTTAAAGTACTTTATCAACAACAAATACTTCTTCGCTCCAGTTTGGAGTAAATCCGTTCTCAAATGTTTTTTTTTTTTTGGTCAGAGAAATTCTAACTTTATCACCAACTTTAAATTTATGTCTGCGGTACATATTTTCATTTGCTAATATTGGATTTTTAATTGCGTCGTTTGGTGACATTTTGGTGGTTCGGTGTTATTCATCAACAATTTTCTGTAGATTGTCAATGTATTTATTCGTATTTTTAGCTGTCAAATACTTGTGTATTTTTTTCGTTTAGTGTGCGGTTAAATCGCTCGACGACAACACTTTTACCTTCATTTCCAGTGACATATTTTTTTTTTATTTTGTTCCAAAAACTGCTCAAATATTTTATTAAAAAATTCTGCTCCGTGATCGGTCCAGATTCTGTTTGGTTTTCTTTCTGTACTAACGATGACCTGTTTTAACGCATCAGTTATTGACGTTCCTGTCTTATCTGAAACTGTAACACTAAAAGCATATTTGCTAAAAACATCTACAACATTAAAAAGATATCTTTTATTATTGTTAAATTCAGATAGATTTGACATATCAACTAAATCTATTGCTCAGATATCGTCAACGCATTTGCGACAACCGTACGTCAAGTAAACTTTTTTTTTTAGGTTTGTGTAGCTGAGACGCAAGCGTCTTCAACGCCAGATCATCATACATACCGAGGCCAAGTTTATATTTTGCTCCAATAAAACCTTGTACCAGCCTTCGATCAAATCGCTCTCGCATATTCACAGGTTACATGTCACGAAGTTCGTCTAACATTATCTTATCGCAACCGGCCTTGTCCCCGACACGGTCACGATAACAAATGTCGTGGCGCATTGCTATTGCATCAACTTGATTGTAAGGCTCTTGTCCTGGCAGCGGTTTATCGTTTTCGTCCAACTGTCTGTGTAGCGGATTATAAGGGCCAGTATACTTATGGCCTGGCAATGTCCAACCGCCTTTTGGTTTTGGTAATTTGCCAATTAATTTATGTATACCTATACCTGTTCCAATTATTTCCCGGCGATTACAACGTTGACAGTATGTAACAATTTTATTTTGCTCAAGACAGAGATCTCTATCATTTTCGCACTCGCATGTCATTATTTTAATAATCGTCTACTAAAATAACTGGGCAACCCGCTCCAGATAATTTCTTTAAGAACGTGCTTTTCTTTTTCCCCAGGCTGCACAAATACTCCTTAATATTGTCCTATTATTTTTTGTTTTTTCTGTTTTTTTCATCGCTATTTTCTGTTTTAGTTTTGCACTTGAGACAGTATGTTGACATTTATATCTACAAGGTTATACAAAAATTCACCGCAATCTTATCATTAGCGTGAGATGGTCGTTTATCAAATTGCAAAATAAACTTTAAAAAATTAAATTTAGGCTGGGACATCTGTTTAATGAACATTATACAATAATATCCATAAGCATAAGTTCCAACACGTTGAATTTGATTAGACGAATAATTTATTATTTTATACTTGGACATGTATTTTTTTATCGCGTCACTTGGTGGAAGTCCAAATGAGTCAAAGTAGTTATTGCCGTAGACTGCTACCCAATGTGTGCCAGATCCGTCATTGAAATCTTGTATATTTATCACACACGAACCATCGGGAACATGACCTAGTTCATCTTTAGAATAAACTCCACGGAATCCGGGAACCGATCCTAACTTATCAAGTATAGCAAAGTTACTTAACGCAGCCACGGCAATGTTAGTCCTCGGCCGATTCCCAGCAGATTTGGCAGTAGACTTCTCGTTACTCCCGCCAGCAACGGCCCTATAAATCCGCCTTTGTTTCTTCGCGATCGCGTCTTTTTTTAGTCTTTCTTACCGTTTTTCGTCGTGGCATTATTATATTTATCTTTAGACAAAAATTTTCTTTATCCCGTCTCCGGAGACATCCGTTTTCGTTGCGCCAGATACTGCGCCAGACGCTGCTTCTAATCCTAATGTACCAAGTACTGGCAAAATTTTAGGTATTAACGTTCTGACAGCTACAGATAATGCTGGCCGGAAGAAACCGCCATGTTTTGCCATCGCTGTTATTTGTGCGGCACTAAGATTCAACACAAAAGGTTTTTTACGATCGTACCTGTTGACCTGTTTTTTGGTTAACATTAATTTTGTTAAAGTACCCTTGTCTCCATGTTTTAGTTTTAATGATACTGGCCGACCTTTTTGTAAATCCTGTCGGAGTTTTTTTTTTTTTAACTTGACCATCAGTTAAATACATTTCTTTTACAATATATTTTGTCATTATATAACGGTGACAGATTAAACTTGCACTGACATTTTACCTCGAACAGAGTCAATTGTTATAAATCTGTCCTGATCACTAACGAATATACGTACAACTGTGCCGCTGAAACTACACTGAGTGTCCAAGAAATTTCAATATCAACTGTAGAATCGACAGCTCTCTCGTTGTGTTTACTAACATCAAAATAAAATATTGGATAAAGTGTACGAAATTCTTCCATAGAAATCTGAGATCCGTTTCCGGGATCCTGATATTTCTGCACTGCATCGAGCAGGTACATGTACGGCCGAGATACATTTTTATTAGCGTCATTTGCAAAATTGCATTCTATCGCTCGTTTTGGATATTGTTTTGAATTTAATCTAGCGTATATTCGTCTAACATCGGCGTGATCAAATACTGCATTATTTTGTTGTTGGTTACCACGTCGTGCTTGCTGTTGGAAGACAACAAACAATTGCCGAGGGAGTTGTTCGCTTGACGTTGTTGTGACTCGCCATGTGTAGTCGGTGGTATTTGGAACTGCTGTTTGATATATTTTATGTTGGTGAAAATAAATTCTGTTTGTGTGTTTATCGAGTATGCTATTTAATTCTGTCATTTTAGTGATTGACGGCGTTATTCGTGGCATCCATAGCGCAAGTTTGTTTATGATAAATTGTACATCAGCTCCTCCTGACCTAAATAGGCAGTCGTTTTGTTCTGTTCGATCTAAAATAAGTGTATGTTTAATTCCACGAAATACTTTATTATAGTCCCTGCAAAATCCAAATATTGTACTTAATGGCAGCATCATTGTAATTTGACGTGATCCTGCTGAAAGTTCCTTCCTTTTGGAATACCCTTCATTGTAACGTATATTTCTTACGCTAATTGCACTATTAACTATATTTAACATTGCAACACCGTCCGCAGCTGCTCCTGGTGGTGTTATACCCAAATTATTACAAGCAGCAGTAAGTGAAACTCTTGTAGCGTCTGCGTTAGCGGCTGCATCTGGTGCGGCTATACCAAAATTGACAGCATTAGCAATGAGAAAACCTCTTACAATTGCAACATCTGCAGCGGCATCAGCTCCATGCTCTAATACTTCTTTTGAAATAAATTCTCCAGATACAGTTCCAGCTCCAGTGTCTTTAAGCCACATCATGTTAGTTGCAGTTGACCTGGAATAATCATCAGAAAACGAAATAGTATTTAAGATTGTACTTGCAACTTGCAGGTGACTCGAAATATCTTCGACAGTTTGATTAGCTAATTGATATCGAGCACTTTTGAATAAACACCAGCCATTATTTATAACAGCTATTTCTGCGCCTGCTCCAATGGCGACGGGTGGATTAGCTACTGTCATAATTTGGCCACTTACTTCTAACATTGCTTTGTGAGGCAGCAGAAATACATCTTCGTCTCTGGTATTAAATGTTCTGACTCCGGCCTTATTTGGTTCATTCGAATTTTCGTCGAGATACTCAACATACTCAAATTCTGTTACTGTGTCGTCGACGTCATACGTTTCTGCTAAATCGAGATAAGTTTTGACAGACATTATATTTCTGGTTACATGAAATTCACCAGCAATCACGCAGTGATTGGCGCCGTTGCCTTAGATATTAATTTTTGTATAATTTGTTCTCCTCGCGGCGATAAAAGTTTTTTTTGCTGTTTTTGTCATCCGGTTTCCTGTTTCAGCTGTTGGGGCGATTTCTGATATAATTTGTTTTGTCTCAGATGTAGACGGTGCGCCTTTGGTGTTGCCTTTTACCAGTTTTTGTCCCACCGCAGTTCCAGCGGCAGATGCAGCCCCAGTTGCAAAAGTTTTTGACGCGTCAAGTGCAATTGGTCCAACTTTATGCGCTATTCCCGGGACAGTTTCAATAATTTTAGTAAATATATTTCCAAAAAATCCTCCAACTATTTTTCTTCTGTAACCTTTCATTATATCAAGGGGTTGTATAATGTTATTGCCAATCACAAAGTCGATAGCAAAGCTATTGCGCACGTAGGTGCAGGTAATAAGTAAGAACTTCATTTTTCAAATCCAACTGGCGTCCAGATTGATCTGTCAATTGCATATTTATTTGTGTTATCTGATTTTCAACATTTTGCGGATAATAAATAACTTGCCGCGGATTAATTTGCCTAAATGAGCCCGGTGGAACGTTCGGCGAAAAACTATAGATAGTCTGTCCTTTACTGCCCTTGGCTGAGCAAGATCCAGATGCAACAGAACAATTTATTAGTATTGTGTTTACGTCAGTAATATTTACTGGCAGTTCACCGTCATATGTCCTGGTTTGACCAGGACCAGCACTATAAACTGTATAAGAAATTCCTATTAATGATGCAACGCTCGTTGATAGTGTAAAATCGATTAATATACCATCATTTAGCGTCATTCTAGCTCTTAATGTGTTATAGTTTGGTGTTAGCTCAAATTTATCAGCGTTACTGCCCTCCTTTGTTATTAGTTCTTTTATTGTTTTATTTAGATCGGTGACATTATAAGCTCCTTGTGGAATTTTAAATGTTTTCCACTGTCGATCAGATAAAGTAAATGCGAAGTCATCATTCACCCCAGTTTTTACGTTGGCCATAGAATGCCATGCCGTGCATGAAATTAGACCGATCTCGTACTGTTTTTCAGGATCCAGTTGTACTGGTGGAATATAATTTACCGAAAAATTTGCTCTATCACCTGTTGCTTGCGATGAGTCGAGTAATAATGTTGCTGACATGTTATATAATATCGCCTCGATTAAATTAAATCGCAGTGTAAAATTTCATACTCGTCAGATGTTAATAAATTTTCTGATCTCAAATGATCAAGTATGTCAATAATTTCATTGTCAATTTTAACACCAACATTACCAGCTTCTTTTGACGATATCAGTAACATTAATCTACCTATCATTTCAGATACTGATGTAAATATTTTTACCCCGGAGCTGGCTCCGGAGCCTGTGACTTTTTCGAGACGAAGTTTATCATGACCATCAACTACATCTTGAAATTTATATTTTGATTTACTAAGTTTTTTTATTTCGAAAATCAGCGGCATTAGCTCTAAAAACACGGGCAATAACTCCATCTCTAGCTTTTTAACAAAATCTATCAGCATCTTCTTCTGTAGTAGCTTTAGAAAGTTCATTGAAAGCTTCTATGCCATCTTTTTTAATATCATTTAATTTTTCAACGAGATTATCGTATTCACTTTGTGGCCATTGATCAACGCTATTAACATCTTCGATATCATGATCTTCCATAAAAATATAATATTCTACTAATATTTCATTTTCTAATTTTTCTTTTTTTTCTTCTACTTGTTTCTTCGATCTTATCACACCTAGATCTGATTCTCTTCCAATAAGTTCTCTTCGATTATCAACCAACCGACTTAATTCAGTCTGTCTATTAATAGGATCTTTTATGTCGTCTGCGACAACCTTATCTGCTCTCATACGTATTTCATCTAGTTCTTTTGCCTCAGTATGCAAACCACTAACATTACGTTCACTAAATTGTTTGTTATTTTTTATATTACGGATAGCTTTGATATAAAGATCTGCGGGGATAATCCATTGCCGATATAACCCAATACTTTCTCTGTAGTTTTTATTTTCCAGTTTTACATCGTCGAGATGTTTCTTACTTTGCTCTGCAATTTCCGTTAACTTCTTGATATTTTCTTCGGCATTATAATCTAGTTTTTGAATATCCTTACATTTTTATAATTATAAGATTCATACTCGTAATATTTTATTTATCTGTTTATATCTGTTAGATTGTCTTCAAAATTTTTTATCTTGGATATCTAATCCACGTTCTTCTCTAAAAGCTTCTAGTTCAGCTCTTTCTTTTTCGCGCATCTCCTCCATCAATACATCGACTTCACTTTTATCGCTCAACTTTTTTTCAATCGGCTCGACTAGTGTTACTTGTGCTAATCTTTGTTCAAAGTGCACGTGGATCATATAATAGCCGTCTTAGTTCAGCTGGTCTAGCAGCAGGATCAGCAATATGTTCTACAATTTTTGTTTTAGCTAACTTTACTTCTTCCTCATCAGATCTTCTAATAATTTTTGCAGCAGCAGCTTCTTGTTGTTCTTTAACAAGCCAGGCTAAACCTTTTTCCTGTAGTTGCTTAACTTCTTCATCTGATAGCGGCCTAGTTTCGGGTTGTTTTCCAAATAACGCCTCAGTAACTGGTTTGAGAGCTGTAGTTGCTGCTTCTGCGGCAGCTACTTGCCCACGTCGGGCTTCTTTCACTCGCTGCTTAAACTCTGCTTGAGACTGAGCAAGTTTTTTTTAAATCTTCTATGTGTTTTCTG
>JAECUM010041460.1:0-13848 GCA_016617855.1 Megalonaias nervosa
AAAAACGTGAAGTACAATTGCCTCGATCATATTCGGAACTCGGTGGAAAAACTCTGAAAATGCCTTCCTTCGAGAAGTTTTCAAAGGATCGAAAGAGGGAAACTTATTTGTTATCAACGAACTCTCATCAGTGAGAGTAACCCATCAAGATTTGAAGCTGTTTTAGTAGGATGACAGACTTTTAATCACACTGGCTGGACACGAGAATATCCTCAAAATGCAGGGATATTCTCAGGTGGAAAATGCTATTCTACTTGACTTCATCATCTCTGTACTTGAAAAACTTGGAATATCTCACAATCCCCTTTTCAACCCGAAATAATTCTTCATGGTGTGTGATTATATTTCTGATTGCGAATGGTTTGCTCATATGCAGTTTTACCTAGCCAATGAGTGTGCAGCTTTAAAAATTTTTCAGTAATATCGCTACAATGTCTGCAGTGTGGCAGCTTATAGTGATATCTAGCACTGGGGCATCATGCCGCAGACATGTAGCATCATGTTCCACCCAGTCACATTATCCTGACACCAGGCCGACCAGTCCTATCACTAACCTCTTAATGCTGAGCGCCTTGCGAGACAGCTCTAAGTTCGTTTTTTATAAGTCTTTGGTATGACTCGACCAGGGCTTGAACCCGCGACCTCCCGCATCCGAGGCGGATGCTCTGACCACTAGGCCACCGGAAAGGTCACCTAGCCAATGACATCGCCCAACTAATAACATCATCTCTAATATTATCTACCTTGACAAGAAAGGAATTACACATAGAGATTTAAAGGCTATTAAAACATTGTTTCTAATAGGCGCTATGAGCAATGAGCAACGGCAAGAGACTGACATCTGGTACTGGTGACAGCGGTCATCGCCCAGTTGATTGACTTTGGTGAGTCAAGCTCCAAACAAGTACCCAGAACATTGTTCGTGGTTTTCCAGTGCACATGGCATCTGAGGCTGTGTGTAAAGAAACAGGCAACGCGAACACCACTGATGTTCAACAGATAGATATTTGGTCTTTGGGAATGGTTACGTTCCATCTGATTAACCCAAACACCAAGTATCCATATATTGCAGAGTTTGAAGAGGAAGGAGAAACCCAAGCCTTAGATGGCCTGACGAGACATATTTCAAGACAATGTGTTCCTATACAGCTAGAAAAGTAAAAAAAAATCCTTCGTCAGAAAAGATGGAAGCCTTTTGAATCGTCTATACCGCGTGTACAAAGGTTCAGAGCGGCTGAAAGACCAACAGTTCAGGGTTTACTTCATCTCTTTTTACATCAACTTGTCATAGTGGATTCTCTACTGATTAGTCAGGAGTGCATCAGGGAAGTAGAGTTCCTGCTGGTTAGTAAGGCGAGAATCAGCAAAGCCAAAGATGTCGAGTGCGCTTGAGGTGGACCAGTTTTATCAAATATATCACATACAGTAAATTCCTGTTGATTCTTTTCTCTTTCGATTACTGAAGAAAGAAATGCTTGGCTCAAGAAATGAGCGAAGTTAAACTTGCTGAAAACACGGAAGACATCATTCTTCCCAAAACAGTCACTGCGGTCAGATCTCTTGAATACATGTACAGCGTTGATGAGGCACATGACATTTTAAGGTCAGGCAATGTTATCACTAATTATGAGTTTGTTCTTCCTAATCCGAGTACGCACACCTACACTTGTCCAGAAGAAAGAGAGGAATTGTGTCTCAAAATAACAGGTATTGGAAGAACATGCTAATATACCGTTCAGATCTCCACCATATATCTTTGTTATATCCAAACCATACCACAACCACTCTCCATGGTAGACACACACCCAATTCCTAACAATGTTGCAGGTAACATCATAGGAGTTACAGCCGCAACAATTAGAACACCTTGCATCTGGCCGTTCCAAAGGTTAGGTTGCTCATAAAGACTGTGTCAAGATTTGACAGTAATCAAAACCTATGTTAGAGCTGGATCTGAATCAAGCAGGCAATATATCTGCACAATCACCTACAAATACTGCCAGTGGGACAGAACAAAATAAACAGTTCTTTTAGTATAACTAAGGAATACTTTGGATTTATCAATCTAATGATGAAAAATAAAGTCAGATGTGGCAGTATTCAATAAACAGGACACAAAAAACAACCACAGGACCTCCATCAAAAGAATATAGCAATGGGACGCATTGTAGGCCAAGTCCCATCTAGTTTGCACTGACCCAACAAGAAGAAGAAGAAGAAGAGAGAGAGAGAGAGAGAGAGAGAGAGAGAGAGAGAGAGAGAGAGAGAGAGAGAGAGAATATCCATTCTGCAGAGAAAGAGAGAAAGAAGTAGATTCAGATTTTATGCCTCTGCCTCAACACGAATTACAAACACACCATCAGGTCGAATATAACGTGCCAATAATCCAGGAACCGAGTGGTATATATTAAAGAGAAGTGAAGAAGCTGAACACAGTGTTACTTCAAAAACCAAAAATCGAGGCAGCTTTTGACAAATCTGGTCAGGCAACGCGTATCCAGGAATTGACTTGTCAACCTGACTCAAATAGTGATTTATACCTGAACAGCAAACTCAGTTAGTCGTTTGATTTCATCAGTGGTAAAAACTCATCTCTTGTAAACTCAGTAAATCCTTTGATTGAATCATTGGTAATAAATCTCCCACAGCAAACTCAGTAAGTCCTTTGATTGAAAGGAAAGGGAGAGAAAAGTGTATGTGACTTCGAAAGGGTACAATGGTGATAATGATAATAGAGAGCTGACATCGAGAAGTATACATATAAAAAAACATAAATATGTTTAAAGCAGTGGGCACAGCGTGAAACCGAGAATGTGAATGTTTTACTACTAGATATAAATGGTCTCAAAATCTTTAGGATTTAATGTAAGTTAGGTAACATGATGAAAGTTACAAAGGATGGAAGGCCTTGTAGAAAGCGGATGACTTCTTCAGTAAGGATTTTAAGGGAGTACTACGAGTTTGCAGATACAAAGGCGCTCCAATATGATCACTGGAATCATTTCCATATAGGAACCAGTACAGATGTGCAAATAGAAGTCATTTTCAATAGAGTGTTCTGTTCTCGTTTGCTTTACATGTGCAAGACCAGCTGAAAATATAATGGGTCCGGCATTGAATATTTGGTGTATGAAAGTAGATATAATTATAGAAATGTAATGCACAAAGAAAATTATACATTGGTTTTGGAAAAGAAAATGGCTACTAAAAAGTAATTCTCAGAGAGTAAAATGAAAACCAGGGTTTAAACCAAGTAAATTTATAAATGACAAAATGATGAAGTTAGTGTCATCATATGATTCAAATAATGTCAGATGTAAATAAGCTAATCTCGGGTGTACGCAGAAACGATACCAGAGTAAATTTTATTTCGGATATAATACATAAACATTAAATATACACAATTCCATTACACAAACTGGAATCTCTTCATATGAAGACCTTTATGTAGTCTTTCCTAGTTATTTTTTTTTCAACGGTTCTAAATATGATTTGATGGTGATTACAAGATATTTAAGAACTTCAAGCAGCCGATTTGCAGAAGAAACTTGATTTTGCAAGAAAAGTTCCGGCGAAGATCGAGCTTCGAAATGTTTTAATTCACAAGGAAGTCGCAAGTGTCCTCACAGATGGTACAAAGAGGTTTAAGAAGATTTGGTATTTATATGTAAAAAGAGAACATAATAGGTATCGGTTTAACGTTATAGTACAGAAAGACATTAATAGCAGCACGGTCATTTTTACGCTTATTTGGTGCACATCTCATTAAAATAATACAAGATTCACTCATTTTAAAAGTTCTAATTTGGAGACGGAGAAAGAAATTAAAATTTATGAAAATCAGTCCTTACAGTTTTGTTTTGCAACAAAATTACCTCCACCCCCAAGCTTCCCGCCAAACCCAGTGATCCGTGTTTGATAATCCTTCACTCCAGTTTTCCAGTTTGCCTATTCATCCATTGTTTTCTATGCCTTTGAACTTTCACATCTGTCAAATTATCTCAAGCATGAGAAGGTGTTAATTCAAGTACACCACTGTAAAGTGTGTAATCTTTCTTTTCAATTACTTAAATATTAATAATCTACCTTTTGGTAATTTGGTCAGAATGTTCACTGTGAAAATCGTACGTTAGTTTTTTGAATAGCTAGGTAACTTCTGAAGCCTATCCTTTTCTGTATAGAGTTTCACTAAAGTATACAACGAAATTCGTCAGATTATCGATAGCAGCTATTCAGCCAGATGTAACCCAGAATGTCGATAATCCTGTCATCACTTAAGAGCTTTAATGCACGCGGTGTCGTCTGCTATTAGGCGCTGCAGACAAATTGCTCGATATCTTAAGGATACTACAATCAAAGAATAATTACCGTGCTTGTATGTGTGGATCCGGAAATGGATTTAATTTATCTCACAAATCAACTTTATTTCCTGTATGTAAACGGAATGTATAGACAGTAACAAAATACCGTTCCACGAAAATGTAAACCATTGTATCTTGCTTAGTCTATAGTCTCTTAAATAGCGCCAAGGGTGGATGCTGACTTTATTATCTTAAGTTTTCGGACAAAAGATTTTGGGTGGAATTTTATTTAATTGAGAGAGAACTGCCTTATGTACATGTAGGCAATTGAGAAGAAAATAATACATGTGATCAAAGAGTAGTGTACATATTTACATTTATAGCTTATGGTGAATTGAAGAAGAAAAAATATCCTTCAAACTGAGAAAACAATCAGCGAATCAAACAGATAATAATAATAATAATAATAATAATAATAATCATAATAACAATAATAATGAACATTTCTCAGTATGTTACAATTTTTACCATATACCCCACCCATTACATAAAAAGATTCCTGTAATCATATCAACCAGCCAGGTTGCAGGCACATGCTACACACATGCATGCATTCATTTTTAAAAGATGTGGTAAAGGTAGTTACCATAGCATGCCCTACTTTACTAGTAAACACACGATTTGAAGAGAGGTATCAAAGCCCTTGAATTACAGAAATAATTCGATTCCTTTCGTTATTCATTTACCATAATATACTCGCTAATAAGTCTAGTCCAATTGCAAACAACACTGACCCTGGCAGACCAGGGTCTATGTTGCTTGACTCGACTTATAAGCAGGTATATACGGTAAAAGAAAACGGTATATACTGTATGACAAGAATAAAAAGCCAGCAATATATTTACATTACAGAAGCTATTATTCTACAGTCCGCAGTATGTAGCATATATTATATAACATACAGTCAACTTTATTCACAGTCTATAGCATACAATGTCTATTTTATTCGTAGTATATATATATATATATATATACATATATATATATATATATATATATATATATATATATATATATATATATATATATATATATATATACTATATATATATATATAGTTACGTATATGTAATTTAATTACTTGTGTGTTAGCTTTAAATTCTCTTTTATTTTATTTTTTATTTCATTACATGTTATTGTAATAACTTTATTCACTGGATTTGAGATTTTTTCTAGAAAAATTCAGTTCAGTTCTAGCAAATAACAGCGTTGCTACATTGTATTCTTAGCGACCTAGTTCCTGATCTTGGTTCAGAATTCGTAAACACAAAGTGAAAATCATTGGTCGTAATCAAGGTCATTCTTGGCTTGCGTCATCTCTGTTGCAAACAACCTTTTTTAAATTTATTTCCAGTGTGGGAATCATTGATTCTTAACTAGGGCTATACTAGCCTACGTGCTAATTGACATATTATTTTACTGCGTTGTTCGGACTAAAGTGATCACGTGACCCATCAGGGGGGCAAAACTGCATTTTAGTTGACGGTTAAAACAGATGTTTTGTAGTGAAATAGTCAGTCGTAGTTTACATCTTTAGAGCACAAAGTGGTTTTTTTATGTTGATGCCAGTTTGATTCTTCTAATTTTTGGATTTAATAATTTATATTCCCTGGAAAATACCAGTGTTCATCATAATTCTTGGACAAAGACATTTAGTGGAAATTATTCGGAATTCTAAAGCCGGAATTATATTCTTGGTGACTCAACAAGGAACTGTTGACACATCAGCACAAAACGGGTTATAGAGGACGTCATCGCCTTCCATCTTGGAACTTCACTGTGATTCGAACTTGGATTCAATTAGAACTTTTTAGTGATAGGACTTATATTTTTAAATTCTAGGATTAATGTTTTGGATTATATTCACAAACCGTAAGTCCTTTTTCATATTTTTACCTTGTTTTCTAGGGAAATTAATTATTCTGTTAAAATTTACAAAGCTTGTTGGCTTCACTCTTTTCTTTGTTACTTTGTACGAGCCTAATCACGTAACAGTCAATATATATATATATTTTAACTGCCTTTTATAATTCCAACAGTTTTATATGAAACCTCAATGAGACCGTCCTCAAAACGTTATCAGCGTTTACAATCCTGTTCTAGAACTTTGGTGCTTCGTCTTGATGTTGTATGCAATGTAAAAGCCTCGATGAAATATACCATTTTGAATGTCCGTTGCACAGGAAGATATTTTTTAATGTCGTTCTATTTCATATTGTCAGAGCCTGGCTAATGCTAAAGCACTCGATCCTTTTTATCTAAATCTTTATCTGAGAAGAAAAACACCTGTGGTTGACATTACAGAAGAGAAATCACTCTCTTCGACCCCACACATTCATTGACCTGACCCGGAAACAGAGACAAAAGTGAATCATGTTTTGAAACACGTTCTAATCAGGTTTTTGAGTTCCACTCAGTGGTTGTGTATTTTGAATGATGCCATCGATGTCATGATCAAAAGCAATAAATTTGTAGGAACCAAGAAGAAATGAAATCATATACTTTCCTCAACTTATATCTCATGTCCACATGTTTCATTTAAAGATCCCATTAATACATTGTAACTTTGCTTGAAGATATTGTCATAAGGTAGACGATTGAAGTGGTTAGATGAGAACAACAACGTAGACAAATGAAGTGGTTAGATGAGAACATAGACTATTGAGTTAAATGTTCTACTCATATTTGAATAATGAAATCATAATATGTTAATTATTAGTTACCGTCCTCTTTAAATCACACCTCACAGGTAAGACTTACACAACAAAAAAAAAAAAAACAAAAAAAAAAAAAAAAAAAAAAAAAAAAAAAAAAAAAAAAAAATCACTCAGAAGACCCAAATTTCCTTAACAGCCGTCCAGATTGGCTAAACTATCATTTGAGGTGAAACAGACAAATAGGACCAAACTATGACGCACATGATCAATCAGATAAATGACACGAAACGCTTACATTTGTAATCATTCAAATATAACAAAACTCATCGGTCTGCAATAAATCAGACAAATGCCACAAAACGCATACATCTGTTATCATCCTCGAGCTTTGTCTTTGAAGGAAATATTCATTTGTTTGCACTATTATTAAATGTCGTCACAATTTTGTTGTTCCATCAACTTATTTACTTTTCACGCTTTTACAATGTGTAAGATTGTGTGGAGGCGTAATAAGTGCCTACGTAAAACTATTCCAATACCTGCATTGCATTTGGTTTGGAAAAAAAGTATATATTATTTATATATACAGTGTTACGAGTCTATGATTCTTAAAATAAGTAGCAGAAAAGAGTGAATGACAACAAGCTTTGTAAAATTTAACAAATAATTTATTTCCTTAGAATACAAAGTGAAAATGAGAAAAAAGAACTTACGGTATTGCGAATTGAATCCCAAAATAATCCAAAATTAAAGACACAAGTCCTAGTAATTTAAAGTCCTGAATAAAATTCAGTAAAAATCCAGAAGAGATCTAAAACTGAAGCCGATGACGTGTCTGTCAAAGCTTACGGAGTGCTGATGTGTCAACAGTCTCTTGTTGAATCACAGAAATATTATTCCAGGTTTGAATTCAGTATAAATTCCAATGAATTTATTTGTGCAAGAATTTTGTCAGAGCACTTTTGTATTTCCAGAGAAAATAATCATTTGAATTCAATAATTTGAAGAAAATAAAATTCAGCCCAAACTGGTCACAACATAATACAACTTGAAGGTGGTAGATGTTATAGCACGACTGGTAAAATCATCACAGTCACAAGATTATATAGTTCTCTACTTGACCTCAGGTCCCAATTAGCATGTTCAAAAAACAACCATTACCTATAGGAAAATAACCTTCTAGAATGATTTAATGAGCCTTGTTTATTTATAACACAATAACCTGCAAAATTCACTTAGGAATCTCCAAAACCCTGACCCAAATCAACATATTAACTCCTTATTTGCCTGAATAATAATCCTGATAATAAGCTTATACACATATTGAATAATGAAGCTATTATTATTTGTTTTCATAAATGATATATAAAAAAGTCAGTCAGGTCAAGCAGAAATGAACTCAATTTGGACAAGGTCAAGTCCAGCATACATTGTTACATTACAATAATATGCAATAAAATATAAAATTTTAAAACTAACAAACAAACAATTAAATTAAATATACATAACAACAGAAATAACCCCGACTCGAGTGTTGTAAGGGAAATAAAGATGGAACATGACTACTTGTACTTTTCTATTGTTTGAAGAGAACATAATTCCAATTCTCATTCTAGATTGACCTGATCTACCAAGGCATATTTATCTCTGAAATCCATTTTGTATATTTTTTGAGAAATTTAGAAGAACCTTAAGTTAAAATTCACACACATTCAAAATAGTCTGCCATCCGCCATAATTTATTTCAGCAAATTACTACTCGGCAATACTTTATATATTTCTCGAGTTATCGCGCAAGTTAAAAAACAATTTATTACATGTAGACAGTATACACAATGCAAGATATACCTACCACTGTAACGGCTACAGTTAAAACAAAAAGTGACGAAATCGTCAAATGAATAGATTATACATTTGTTTATCCGTTTTCTATCATATGCCAACATTCCACAATAATGCAGTCTGGAGAAAATCGGCTTTACTTTAGAAATATTTTTAATTCATCGTTTTGAATGTTATTAAGCATGCTAATAATTTGTCTAACATTTACAATGAATATATAATGGAGATATTATTATTATTATTATTATTATTATTATTATTATTATTCCACTTCCGGTACGTAAACTAGTGAGTACACGAACTGAGATCTCGCATGGAAATGTGAATGGTTGGACGCTGTGCTGATTAGCCTATGGTCAGCCTTACATGCATTAAATGTATCTGTTTTATCTTTTCTCAACGTTTGTCCGAACCTTGCATTTCAAGTCACTCAGTGTTTGTGCACTGGTCACGCCAATACCTTTCTTTGTATAGTGTGGTCCATAAGTTAATTATAAGTGTTTAAAAAATGTAAAAAAATAAATTCCACTAAAATCTATGAAGATAAACACTTCAGGCAAATGTAAAAATTAAGTACAATAAGATAAAATATCAAACATAAAGAAGATATAATTTTGTAAAATGTAATATATAAAATAACATGATACGTCTAGGCTGTTAAACTATGTAACAAGACTAGGTAAAACCCAACAAGCATTCAGTTTTACAAAAATATAAATTTATTTCCCTAATATATAAAATCAAACAAAGTGAAAGAAGTAAATATAACTTACAATATATGAATTCATAGAACGTTATTCTACTTTTGAGTCTAAATTTCAAATCAATCCGGAAACTCTCCAAAGGTATACTGAATGAAGGTTCTGATACTTTTATGTGCTAACATGAAAGCACCACTGAATAATCAGAGTTCTAAATCAAAAACATTTCACTTCAAGGTAATCCCATGTAAGTAGAATACCACTAAAATCCTTGAAAGTTTCACATAATCCAACATAATTCTTTAAAGGTTCAAATACTTGAATAACTTCACATAATCCTCAATGTACTGTCTGTTTTTAGAATAAATGTTTTCCACTCTACATGTCCAAGGAACATATAAAATAAAATCAAGATTTACTTTCGTGAGTCTTACAAAAGCTGCATATAACAGAAGAATCCTAATATAATGCATTGATTCTCTTAAATAGTCTTTATGTGCTCACCAAATAAACAAAAATCTGAATGACTAAAAGATTCAAGAACATTTAAATCCTTAAATTGCGAAATAACTTGTTAACACTCACAATCTGACCTGCTGAAACTATTGAGCCGATTAGCAACTAGTGCACGTATTATATCTCTACAGAGGAAATGCACTGTTAGTTTCACGTGATGTTTTCGTGACCTCTATTCAAACTAAAACGTGGCGTACTGAAACGAAATAGTTGTTGACTTTATTTTCGCAGTCAACTTTTGGGGAAAGTACATACATACAGCCACAGAATTAAAGAATGAAAACATTAAATGTCTTTAACCCTAACGACTTAAATAAAAATATATTATCAGTTAATACATATGATACAGATATCCGTAACATACACATAAGAGTAACAGATGTAAACTCCTCAAAACACTGAAATTTGCTGTATAAACATCATCCCATTCCAAAGTCAAAGAGTTTCTCAGGTGCTACGTCCTCATATAGTTTCTTCAAGCAGTTCACATCAAAACACATCTGTTTCACACGTTAGAAATTGACACAATATACCTCACTATCAGTGCACACTGGCATGGTATGCATTCTGGTTGAGGTTCAACCTTATGCACGAGTCAGGTATGTGTGTCCGATACGCGAGCGACATAGCACCACATTGTCTCGCTGATTTGTTCTATACCAGGGATGTCACTCTCCAATAACGGTTTGATATTTTTAAGTTTGTGTAGTTTTCATTCCACATCTTTTGTTCATTATGACGAACACCACTAGTGAATCGGCAGTGCTACGCATAAAGATAAGCGGGAGAGAGAGAGAGAGAGAGAGAGAGAGAGAGAGAGAGAGAGAGAGAGAGAGAGGCTGCAAATCAACAAAAGCTGTTAAATATGGACTGGAAAGGTTTCTCTTATGAATGAATGGCTCATATGAGACTGAGATCTAACAAGGCGGCGAAACTCACCCAGGAACAACGCCGTTACAATCTGTATGAGTAATATATCGACATTTTCTTGAATAACAATTGCTATTGTCACAGGAGGAACCAGGGCCCGCAGTTTGCTCAGACGTTTACTCAGGTCTGTAAAATCTGAGTCTCATGCAGTTTATGAGTGATATCCTAGCCTATGCGCGACGCATTTACGATCGATTCGACCGCTTAGAATGTATAATTGAAGAACTAAAATTACTAAAATGAAGAAATAAAGGCGAACAATAAACAGCTCACAAGAAAAAGTGAACGATCTGACTGAATAATTGTTACGTTTAGAAATACAGCTTCTGACTAAAGAATAGAAACCTGAGAATCAAGAGAGGCAGTCCAGCAAGAAGATCCGACTCTTCCACTGTATGGCAGAAGTCACAGTTGAAAGTGGGGCCAAAGTGAAAACACCGTAAGAAAATATATTAGCCAGACATTGGAATACTGGAACTGTGTGGCAGAAGTTACAGTTGAAAGTGGGGCCAAACTGAAAACACCATAAGAAAATATATTAGCCAGACATTGGAATACTGGAACTGAAATTGAATATTAGGATGTTGCAGGTTGTTTCTGAAGACTTCCCAATAAGAATACACCGGGCACGAACATATATCTCTTTTCTTTATCCAGGAGCTTAGGAATTGAAGCACCTTTACTGAAGTATGACAGACTTTGTTATAAATGAAACCTAATACGTTCTCAACGAGACACTGCAGGATACATACGTATAAACAATACGAAGGTGTCTGCCTGAGGTCAATTTTCTCATGTGGTGCATGTTGTACAGTTTGATTGTACAGTTTGATTGTATTCCAGGAAAATAACTTTCAGCTTGGTTGTAATTGTTCCGGTAAATAATTCTTAGTTTGACGGTAATTGTTCCGGTAAACAATTCTCAACTTGACTTATTTGTTCCAGGTTTGTTTCACCTAAATACATTTAGAGATAGATGGTAAGGTATAACTCAGAATGGCTCGGAAGCTGTTGATAGTGACGGCTTTCGTCTGAGTTCTTGCAAAATTTTTTTTTTTTTTTTTTTTTTTTTTTTTTTTAAAGTTTAAAAGTAATTTCACAAGACCTTCACGGTTGGCGGAGTCTCTGAACATCAATGAGAATAACTAAACTTTCCTAGCCATACTTTTAGCATTCCGATTGAAAACATTCGGCATGCTCTTACTTTATCCAACTTCCAGTTTTATATATCAATGCCTCCTTCATTTCCAAATTATTTGAAACAAAGGATAGAAATTATGAGACATTTAAAAAAAAAAAAAATACTTGTCATGATATATATTTTTCCTAAATCCAGAGGTAGCACTTTTTCATTATTGCTTTTACTCTTGAAGTTTCAGGACTTGAATAAATAAATAGAAACAGTCCCCTTCAATGAAGGAATATTTGATATTTGATTCTTATTGGTTTAAAGAACATCAGCTTGTGACTGGTTTTAAAGGAAAATGACGTCAGTGATACAATGATAGGCTACCAGTTAGTCTCCATTCATTGTACTTTGGGTTTTCCGTAGATAATACACACACACACACACACACACACACACACACACACACAATTCCTGGATGAGCCAAACAAACACACGTTATGTATTTATATAATTAAGCCAAAGTATTAGGGTTTTCTGTTCAGTAAAAAAAAAATAATAATAAAAAAAATATGAAATATAGCGTAACGTACACCATTTGGTACTAACACGAAAAGTAAAAATCTAAGTTACATGTAACTTCCGGATTGCATACATCTTTAAATAAATATGACACATTTACTTTGAAATGCTTTTCTTAATAAAAATATATTGTAATAAATTTGGAGTATGCGCATTTGGTTATAGCGCCCCGTTTAAGGAATTTTTAGATTTGTGTGATTACTTGTTTGATTATTGGAATTCGGTGCAATGGAACTATTCCTTAGCCCGAAATAATTAGCCAATTACTAGGAGAAAACGTCTCGGAGTGAAGTGTTAGTGAGTTTCCATGATGACATGGTTGACTTTTAGCGAATTCAGGTCAAAAGCACATGAGGAGTCCCTGTCGTACCATAGTCCCTATTAAAACCTGGTGGTGTACATTGGTGGTGTGACTGCAGTGGCAGTATTTACGGCAGGAGACCGGTCAATTACACAAAGGAATAAACAAGAAGGGATTCGGCAGATACCGTTTATGTCGCCAGGTGGCAAGTGTGATGCAGTTGTACAGGCGAAATGTGACTTGAAACCATGAATTGACTGGCCTACAGTCGCGTAATTAAAATAGTTCCCTGTGTTAGGGGGATAGTTGTATAGTTTCTACGGCGTGAGCTGCTGACGGTACCGAAACATGATGAAGAGAAACCATGCGGATGTGCGGTTGATATATATTTGGAAAGTCGTGAGATATGTGGTCTTGCATTGATTAGAGTAAAATTTATGTATAGAATGGACACGTCAGGCTTTCTAACTTACAACTGAAGTTGTAGATGTCTTTGGAAATTTGGGGTAAACTTATGACTTCTAGCGGAATCGCGCCAGGGTTTGACACCGCTCGGTCAAGCAAATACTCCTGGTTTGTAACAATATGAAGATGCAAGCTTCATTTGCAATCGAGTGATCTATTTTCACAAATCCATACATATAATTTGCAGTTTTAAAACATTATTTTCGGTTGGCGCAATAACCGTATAACAATTTTTATTTTGTGAGGTGACGTAAAAGATGACTGAATGCACACACAGATAAATGCAATTAGCATCACTAAAATTTCAGGGTTCTTTCTCTCGCTCTCTCCCACTACACAAACACACACACAGACACACAGACACACA
>JAECUM010041464.1:0-32364 GCA_016617855.1 Megalonaias nervosa
TCATGGCTGTAACCATAGGATTCATGCATATTACAATAGAATGTTATCATGTTATCATATCATGGCTGTAACCATAGGATTCATGCATATTACAATAGAATGTTATCATGTTATCATATCATGGCTGTAACCATAGGATTCATGCATATTACAATAGAATGTTATCATGTTATCATATCATGGCTGTAAACCATAGGATTCATGCATATTACAAGAGAATGTTATCATGTTATCATATCATGGCTGTAACCATAGGATTCATGCATATTACAATAGAATGTTATCATGTTATCATATTATGGCTGTAACCATAGGATTCATGCATATTACAATAGGATTTGAGCATTTCTGAGAATCGCTGTTACCACGCATCACATTTGGATGACCCGTATGCAGAGATGTACTCAGTACATCGTAGCATATTCCAATAAGCATTTCCCAGGGAAAAGATTCTTGGTGTTATAGTTTTCCTGATTTTGTTTACTGACATAAGTAAGTGTCTGTGGCTTTAGTGTTTGATAGGATATAAGCAAGGCAGAGGCTATTTGTACACTTCTGTACTATTTACATGTACAGAAGAGTCTATGACAGTAGTATTTTGATAGGATGTAACCTAGGCAGAGGCTATTTGTACACTTCTGTACTATTTACATGTACAGCAACAGCCTATTACCACATCATGAACATTACCGTGTTATTGGAGTATTTCTGAGAATCGTTGTCATCATGAACATAACCGTGTTATTGGAGTATTTCTGAGAATCGCTGTCATCATGCATCACATTTAGATGACCCATATGCAAACATGTACTCAAGACATTCTCATGGCTGTACAGATTTTAAAAAATTGGGAAAAAATACTCAATTCATGGTTTTAAAAAAATGTACATTTTCCTCACATGTACACATTAGAGTAAGTCATCAAATCCCATTCTTACCATATCCAGTTTCAACCCTTTTTTGTACTTTTCATTCATAATATCCTGCCGAGCACAATGTCTACAAATCATATACTTCACAATTTAAACAGTTTAAGCAGAACTGGTCACATGACTAAGCTATTTGATAAAAAATTAGTATTGAACCTACAGGGCATATTAATGGTATAATCAATGATCTTAATTTTGTTTCTACTTTTGTACCATACAATTGATGGTCGATGTATTTATTAATTCCTGTGGTAATAGGTTGTTCTCTTTTGAGTGCCTTCTGTTTGAGGTCAGTTCAGAATACCAAGTACTCTGGCAGATTTATTCATTCAAAACAAAATTCCCTGTTGTTTACAGATGGTGTGTGTGTGTGTGTGTGTGCGCGCGCGCGTGCGTGCGTGCGTGCATGCGTGTGTGTGTGTGGCTGACTATGTGTGATGAAAATCAAAACATAAGTATACTTAACCTATTTGGGATTTTTTCTACATTCAGTAATAATGGTGTAATAGGAAGTACCAGATACAAATGTATCTTATCTAGCAATTCACACTACCACCTGGCCATTATGTAAATAATTTATATAATACTATTTGTATGCTTGTCTATACCTGATATGCAAAAGGTATTTACACCAATGTGTAGCCAGTGCTGGAACAACCAGCCTAGTTGACATGGAAGTCAACTATTTTGTATTGTCAATGTTCAGTTTTCACATTTTAGATTTGAATTTATAAGAAACTCATATGTTTAGTCTTTTCTTCCATAAAAATTAATTTTACACCCATCAACAAATGAAGTAACCCATCCACTTTAATTTATATTTCTCTCGATACTCGGCGCAGAACATTTGCATTATCGCAGCCACACCTGGGTCATATTTCAGTCATTCATGATCATTTTCCCAGCATTTTGGTACATTCTGCATCACTTTTTCTTGTCCTTATATATTTTGTACCAGTTGGGGCAACATACAAAGCAAATACTCCCACATGTTTACAGTTGCCACTGCACATTGTATTGAATATTTATCTCACAGTGTTATATGTGTGTATGTGATTTAGATTTTTAACGTAGCTTTAACAATTATATATATATATATATATATATATATATATATATATATATATATATATATCTTAGAACACATGGTTCAGAATAACTGTCGACCACTCGTTGAGTCAGCAAATGCAGCATTTACCAATTGGTTAATACTGGCCTGAGACCCAGTAGGATTTTTATCATTATTGATGAAATCACTACTTGGAGGTATTGCAACAGGCTAGTTTCATATGCATGAAGACTGTTTTGATAATAATCAGAAGTTTTCATTTACAAAATTTGTCACATGTTCTAGAAAATAACAATAATGACAACACTCATGACAACAACTACTACTGTCATTGTTGCTTCTATAATAAAAAAACAATAGATTGTAATATTGCCCTAGAAATTGTTCTCAACCATCTACCCCTCCCTCATCTTTTATCTTACCAGCTTATTTACATCTTATCTCTGAGGCATACCATGTGTTTCTCACAACCTATTTCTTGTTAATTTTAGAATTTTGAGTTTTAGTTACATTTTGGGTGTACATTGTTCATGCATGGAAGTACACTGTTCGTCATTGGTTCTACACTCTTAAAATTTGGTTCTACACTGTTCACACTTGGATCTACACAATTCAGTCTCGGATGTATACTCTTCAAATTTGATTCTATACCGCTCGCACATATACACAATTCACTCTGGAATGTACACTCTTCACACTTTGTTCCACACTGTTCACACATGGATGTACACAATTTACTGTTGAATGTATACTCTTCACACCGGGTTCTACACTGTTCACACTTGGATGTACACATTTTACTCTTGAATGTACACTCTTCACACTTGGTTCTACACTGTTCACACATGGATATACACAATTCACTCTTGAATGTACACTCTTCACACTTGGTTCTACACTGTTCACGCCTAGATGTGTGCAATTCACTCTTGGATGTACACTCTTCAAATTTGTTTCTATACTGTTCACAAAAGGATGCACACAATTCACTTGTAAATGTAATTCACTTGTAAATGTACACTCTTCACACTTGGTTCTATACTTTGAATACCTGGGTACCTCAGACTGAAATGATTGTTCATGTACGTACTATAATTACAAAGAGCTTGGAATGTTACATAGAACTTTTCTGTTTCTTGTCAGCTTTGGACTAAAACGTTTTGCAAACTTGATGACTTTTATCATAAATGAGAATGCTTTGAAATCTGAAAGGTACTGTTAATTAATTTTCCTGTTTGCAAGTAGTGCATTCTCTAATTAATAAAAAATATAGTGATTGATTTTGATTTGTGAAGAATTCTCTAATTAATAAAAAATATAGAATAACTGTTTTTTTATTTTTTATAGCATTTTGTAGCTAATACAAAATGCAGTATAACTGGCTTGACTTACAAAGGATAATTAATAAAAGACATATAATGATTTATTTTGACTTTCATAGCATTCTCTAATTAAAAATTATTGAATGGTTGGTTTCGATTTTTTTAGCATTCTCCAATTAATACAAATAATGAATCATTGGTTTTGATTTTTGTTGTTGTCTCTAATGAATAAAAATATAGAATGATTGATTTTGATTTTTGTAGCATTATCTAATTGATAAAAATATAGAATGATTGTTTCTGATTTGTGAAGCACCTTCTAATTAATAACAAATATATAGATTGAATGGTTTTGATTTTTTATTCTAACATAGTCATTACTACTTAAAATTATGACCTCCTTTTTTCCTCCCACAAACGCAAATTCTTTACATTATAGCAATACCATTCCTGCTTGTTATTTCTAGCACAGTGTTTGTCCATTTTTAGTAGACCGTTCCTTCTTCAGAAGGAAAGTGTCCTTTAAAGTGAAGTGGCAAATCTAAAAGGGGATCACACAGATGTGATTAAAACTACCTATAGAGCATGAAAGTAAATCATTTTTAAATAGTTAATATTTTCATTTAAAAACCATAGGGTAGATATGGAATTAATGTGATAAAATTAGACATGTTATTTAGAGTAATTGTAAGTACACTTCAGTCATAGAATTAGTGTGATAAAATTAGGCCAGTGTTATTTACAATAATTGTGAGTACTCTTCAGTCATGGAATTATTGTGATAAAATTAGACCAGTCTTATTTAGGATAACTGTAAGTACTCTTCAATCTTGGAATTAGTGTGATAAAATTAGACCAGTGTTATTTAGAATAATTGTGTGTACTCTTCAATCATGGAATTAGTGTGATAAAATTGGACCAATGTTATTTCGAGTAATCGTGTGTACTCTTCAGTCATGGAATTAGTGTGATAAAATTAGACCAGTGTTATTTCGAGTAATCGTGTGTACTCTTCAATTATGGAATTAGTGTGATAAAATTAGACCAGTGTTATTTCAAGTAATTGTGTGTACCCATCAATCATGGAATTAGTGTGATAAAATTAGACCAGTGTTATTTCAAGTAATTGTGTGTACTCTTCAATCATGGAATTAGTGTGATAAAATTAGACCAGTGTTATTGAGAGCATTTGTAAGTACTCTTTAGTCATGGAATTCATCATCATCATCATCAGACCCTTAACCCAAGAGGTCATTGTGGTACCACAGTTGACTTTACAACCAATTCTCTCCATCTTTCCCTGTTCTCTACTGTCCTTTGGGAATCTCCAAATCCCATGCCTGTCCACACCTTAATGTTGTCTTCCCACCTCTTTTTCTCTCTGCCTCTTATTCTGCATCATCGCACTGTGCCTTGCAAGATTGTTTCTGCCAGTCCAGATGAACTTGAGACATGACCGTACCACTTCAGTTTACACTTTTTTACATTGGTCAAGAGGTCTTCATAGGATCTGATGGCTCATTGAATCCTTTGGTGGACGTCTTTGTTGGTTACATGGTCAGTGTATGAGATGTCCAAGATCTTGCGGTAGTGTCTCATTTCGAAATCCTTCTTTGTAGATTTGATGTGAGCATACATGTTTCACAAGCATACAGAAAGATAGATATGACAATCGAGCGCATCAGCCTTATTTTTGGAACCAAAAACAATGTTGGTATCTTTCCATATTGGTCTCAGTCTTGTTATTGCTGCTGTTGTCTGGGCAATCCTGCAAAGTAGTTCTTATTTGGAGCCCTCATCTGTGATAATTGATCTACTTCCAGCTTCTGTCCACTGACTTTTATTTATGCACTGATGCTGTTGGTGTTGTTTGTCATCACTTTGGTTTTTTCGGCGCTAATCTCCATACCATATGCTGTGGAGGTTGTGTCAATGCGCTCAACCAAGTTAGACAGTTCTTTTTCATCTCCTGCTAAACCATCAATATCATTTGCGAAGCGAAGGTTGGCGATCGTTCTTCCTCCGATGCTGACAGTGCCCTTGTGGCCACGCAAGGCATCCTCCATGATCCTTTCCAGGAAAATGTTGAAGAGTGTAGGTGACAGTATACATCCCTGTCTGACACCAACTGTTGTTCGAAACCACTCTCCTCTGCTGCTATTGATGAGGACAGCACTGTGGCTTTGTCATAGAGGTGCTCAACAACCTGTACCAGGTTTGAGCTGATGTTGTACTTCGTCATAGCTACCCATAAGGCCGCATGCCATACCCTATCAAAGGCTTTTTTAAATCTATAAAGACATGGCATAGATTCTGCTGATGCTGAAGGTATTTCTCACAAAGGAGTCTGAGATTGAAGATTTGTTCTGTGGTGTTCCTTCCTGCTCGGAAGCCTACCTGCTCTTCAGCAATAATTTTCTCTGCTTGAGGCTTTGGTCTGTTGAGAATTATCTTCAGCATGACTTTGCTCGGGTGACTGATAAGACTGATGCTTCTGTAGTTTTGGCACAGCTGTAGGTTTCCTATCTTGGGGAGCACAAGGACCAAGGATTGAGTCCATGTGGTGGACCATTCTCCTGTCCGCCATATCTTGTTGCAGATTGTTGTCAGGACTGAGACTATCTCTTCTCCTCCCGCTTGAATGAGCTCTGCTGGTATGTTGTCAACGCCAGCTGACTTTCCTTTCTTGAGTGACGTAACTGCAATTTCTGTTTCTTCATGAAGAATGGGGTTATCATCAATTTTTTCTGCCTGAGGGCAATTTAGTACTGGCTGGATCTCCTTGGATCTTATGATTGTACAATTCTGAGCAGTATTCTGTCCATCGCTTGAGGATCTCTTGATCTTCTGTGAGGCATTTTCCTGATTTGCCTTAGATGATGGTAGTTATCCTTTGTTTATGGGTTGTGAGATCTTTCACCAGTTGATATGCCATTTTGCTATCATTTCTAATCAGACTGTCTTCAATTTTGCAGCATTGTCTTTTTATGCAGGATTCCTTTGCCTTCTTCATCCTTTACCTGATTGTGTTGTTTATCTCTCTGTATTTTCTACCTTCTTCATGATCTCTTTTTCCCTTTTACAGTTCTCTTCTTTTGTCGCATAGTTCAAGGACATCCGTTGTGACCCAAGCTTTCTTTGTTTGATGATATTTGCCAATGATCTCGGTAGCTGTGATAGTCACAGCTGTGTTGAATGTCGTAGTTAAGGTCTCTAGGTCGGTGTCTTGGCTGTCCAGGGTTATCAGAGGTGCAAATTTACCACCTATCATTGCCTGGAAGGCTTCTGTGGCTTTCGGATCTTTTAATTTTTCAGGTCAAATCAGATTCTTGGTTGGTTAGGCTTTTTGGTCATTTTCAGGATTAATAAATCATGGTCACTTCCAATGTCTGCTCATGGAAAACTTCGTGTTCTGGGGATATTCAGTCCTGTACAGAATCATTTTTTCACCAAGATGTAATCAATCTGGTTGTGATGTTGTCCATCTGGACTGTGCAAGGTCCATCTTCTAGATGCTTTGTGAGGGGTGAATGTGTTGGCTAGCACAAGATTGTTGTAAACAGCAAATTCCAAGAGCCTGAGTTCTCCTTTATTTATTTCTGCATTGCAGAATGGTCCACATGTGCTTTGCCAGTTTGTCTGTGAATCAACTCCCACCTTTGCATTCCAGTCTCCTTGCACAAACAGAATGTCCTTCTTGGGTGACTTATCAATGACATCTTGCAGTTGGTTGTAAAGAGTCTCCAGTTCGTTGTCATCATAGTTAGATGTGGGTGCATAGGCCTGTATGATTGTGATATCGAAGGGAGTTGCCCTCAGGCGGATGGTAATGAGCCAGCATGAGACTGGGCAGCAACCCATAATACTGTTCACAATGCCCTTGTGGACAAGAAATCCAACACCATGTTTATGTTTGCCCTGTCTTCCGATGAAATAGAGTTTATGCCCTTCATCTGTTGTTATTTCACCAAAGTTTTTCCAGTGGGAAAGTTGAAAGAACTTACACATGAGTTGGAGAGGTACAACTGGAACAAGGAATTAATGTGATAAAATTAGACCAGTGCTATTTAGAGTAATTGTAAGTACTGTTCAGTCATGGAATTAGTGTGATAACATTAGATCAGTGTTATTTAGAGTAATTTTGAGTACTCTTCAATCAAGTAATTAGTGTGATAAAATGAGACCAGTGTTACTTACAGTATTTGTAAGTACATACTGTTGAATGATGGAAATAGTGTGATAAAATTAGACCAGTGTTATTTAGAATAATTGTGAGTACTCTTCAATCATGGTGCAGTAAAATTTCATCATGCTTCTACTTCATGGATGTTGCCATGACATAATAACTAGTAGTTTTCATCACAAGCCATTTAGACTACTGTATGTTCAACATATTTAAAAAAGATAATTAATTATTGACAGATTGCATTAAAGGGATTAACAATATGATTTGTCTTTAGGAATGCTAGGTGACAATTTGTAGAGTTGTTTGGGAATCACTGTATTTCAAACAAACCATACTATCTTCTATAGTATAATAATGCCTTTAGTCCTTGCTAATAATTAAGTGTGACTAAGCTTTTTATGTTTGGCCAACTCACCAAATTCAGTGACTGAAATTTGTTCAAATCGCCAACATACATAAACATAAATTTTGTTTTATACGGCATTTACCCCTAGCATAAACCCAAATTAGCACATAGTATACTTTGCAAACAGTGTTTGTGCTTTATTATTTTTTATATATTAACAAGTTAACAGATGTGACCACTTTCTGTGAATTGGATTGGTCCAAGTAAGCCCATGAAACTGTGCAGTTTTCTCATTTTTAATCATCTGTTACCATGGAAATTTTCCTTGCCCTGTCTTCATGAACAATGTTATTTTAATATTACTATTATTGTTTCCATCTTTCCAGTTGGTTGGAAAATCTACATCACAAAATAAATAGGCAACTGTAAAAAAATGTACGGCTGACCTGCCAATGATTACGATTTGATCTTATGGAGATATGTTTAATATACAGACCTGGTATCTGTTTACTCCTTTGTTGTGTCATGTCCACCACACACGGGGCATGTTTATCGTTTGTACTTATTTTGTCCAGTACATGTAGGATCTGTTTTTCCTTTGCTACATCATGGCCAGTAGACATATTATCTGTTTATCCTTTGTTTCATCAGGTTCAGTAGATTTGGGATCTGTTTATTGAAAGGATATTATGCTTCCAATCATTAATGTTTTCCCTGTATCTAGCAAGAGTATGGAAATCATTCTCCCACTTTAAATATATTCTCATCCCAAAAGGGTACCTTCATTTAGAACCAGTAGATAGTAGTAGTAATAGTAGTAGTTGTAGTAGTAATACCAGCTGATTCCACAGTAACAGATGCAATAGTTGTAGTGATATTGCTCTTACATTAGAGAGGGACAGAAAGTTGGGAACTAAAAGTTGACAAAGAGGCAGCATAGTGCCAGGGAATAACTTTGGAAAGGAAATGGTAGGCAGGAAAAAAAAACAACTGGCATTTGTGTGAAGGGACATAACTCTCAATAGACTGTGCCATCACATTATAAAAGTGTTTTTGCAGAAGCACTACTGTTGTAAATTTTACATTTTAATTCTGTAACAGAGCAATGTAAAGCAATGGCACCACTGACAGATGCAGAGCTACAAAACAATTGATAGGCAAGTAATCACTACAGGTTTTTCAGTCTATGCAGTAGGATACTCTGTCTGCATCCCCATTTATCCCTAATTTTTGGGGCTGGAAAATCCTCAATGGACTAGTTTTTCAATTTCATGATTTTAATGACATTCCTTCAAAACCAGAATTTTTATTTCATGTTCTTTAAAATATTCTGGGCAAGAAACCAACAAACGTTTACTTGCCCAGCAAAATATTTCACTTGCCTTGTGCTCTTAGTAATAAATCTTTCCTCTGCGGCATGTTTATCATCTAATATTTGTGTAGATAAATCACATTGTTGACATATTCTTAAATGTGCAGCCCAATTGCAGTTAGTGTGATGTTTGTATTGAATGTTCATGATTTTAACTGTACTCAAGTATCAAGACTGCAATTAGGTAGACTTATTATTTTGTTTATAAAACTCCCAGTGTAAACTTATTCTTTTGTTTATAAAAGTCCCCATATAGATAATTTTTAAGTATTTTATTCATCCTGTAAATGAGGTTTGCTACCTCAGTTGTTAGAGCAATGGACTTTAAAACCAGTTTCACTGGCTTAATACTCATACACTCCAGATCAGGCTAAATGTCATGGTGTGTGTACCTAGGTCGAATTTGCATCAGCAGGACATAGCCAATTGTATATTGAAAGTGCTGTTGCAGAATAACCAACACCATACTCAGCACTTGTATCTCCAAGATAATTGATTGTTCACAGTTTAAAATTACCAACTTTCACTAAAGATTTTTATTTTCCATATTCCAACTCTTTTTTGTGTACCTGTTAGCTAGCTGTCATATCTTGGTTGGTAGATTATCAGATTTGTTATCCAAGGGTCTTGGGTTTGGTTAGCTGTGGTATCTTGGTTGGTAGATTATCAGACTTGTTATCCAAGGGTCTTGGGTTTGGTTAGCTGTGGTATCTTGGTTGGTAGATTATCAGACTTGTTATCCAAGGGTCTTGGGTTTGGTTAGCTGTGGTATCTTAGTTGATAGATTATCAGACTTGTTATCCAAGGGTCTTGGGTTTGGTTAGCTGTGGTATCTTGGTTGGTAGATTATCAGACTTGTTATCCAAGGGTCTTGGGTTTGGTTAGCTGTGGTATCTTGGTTGGTAGATTATCAGACTTGTTATCCAAGGGTCTTTGGTTTGGTTAGCTGTGGTATCTTGGTTGGTAGATTATCAGACTTGTTATCCAAGGGTCTTTGGTTTGGTTAGCTATGGTATCTTGGTTGGTAAATTATCAGACTTGTTATTGAAGGGTCTTGGGTTTGGTTAGCTGTGGTATCTTGGTTGGTAGATTATTAGATTTGTTATCCAAGGGTCTTGGGTTTGGTTAGATGTGTCCATGGAAATAACATTTACTACAATATCCTGGGCATGTTATGGTCAATGATGTGTTGAAAAAAACTATATCCTGGGCATGATATGGTCAATGATGTGTTGAAAAAAATCTATATCCTGGGCATGATATGGTCAATGATGTGTTGAAAAAATCTATATCCTGGGCATGATATGGTCAATGATGTGTTGAAAAAATCTATATCCTGGGCATGATATGGTCAATGATGTGTTGAAAAAATCTATATCCTGGGCATGATATGGTCAATGATGTGTTGAAAAAATCTATATCCTGGGCATGATATGGTCAATGATGCATTGAAAAAATCTATATCCTGGGCATGATATGGCCAATGATACATTGAAAAAAATCTATATCCTGGGCATGATATGGCCAATGATGCGTTGAGCATGATATGGTCAATGATGCATTGAAAAAATCTATATCCTGGGCATGATATGGCCAATGATGCATTGAAGAAATCTATATCCTGGGCATGATATGGTCAATGATGTGTTGAAAAAATCTATATCCTGGGCATGATATGGTCAATGATGTGTTGAAAAAATCTATATCCTGGGCATGATATGGTCAATGATGTGTTGAAAAAATCTATATCCTGGGCATGATATGGTCAATGATGTGTTGAAAAAATCTATATCCTGGGCATGATATGGCCAATGATACATTGAAAAAAATCTATATCCTGGGCATGATATGGCCAATGATGCGTTGAGCATGATATGGTCAATGATGCATTGAAAAAATCTATATCCTGGGCATGATATGGCCAATGATGCATTGAAAAAATCTATATCCTGGGCATGATATGGCCAATGAGGCGTTGAAAAAGTCTGTATCCTGGGCATGATATGGCCAATGATGCGTTGAAAAAATCTGTATCCTGGGCATGATATGGCCAATGATGCGTTGAAAAAATCTATATCCTGGGCATGATATGGCCAATGATGCGTTGAAAAAATCATTATCCTGGGCATGATATGGCCAATGATGCGTTGAAAAAATCAGTATCCTGGGCATGATATGGCCAATGATGCGTTGAAAAAATCTATATCCTGGGCATGATATGGCCAATGATGTGTTGAAAAAAATCTACATCCTGGGCATGATATGGCCAATGATGCGTTGAAAAAATCTACATCTTGGGCATGATATGGCCAATGATGCGTTGAAAAAATCTCTATCCTGGGCATGATATGGCCAATGATGCATTGAAAAAATCATTATCCTGGGCATGATATGGCCAATGATGCGTTGAAAAAATCAGTATCCTGGGCATGATATGGCCAATGATGCGTTGAAAAAATCTATATCCTGGCCATGATATGGCCAATGATGTGTTGAAAAAAATCTATATCCTGGGCATGATATGGTCAATGATGTGTTGAAAAAATCTATATCCTGGGCATGATATGGTCAATGATGCGTTGAAAAAATCTGTATTCTGGGCATGATATGGTCAATGATGTGTTGGAAAAATCTGTATCCTGGGCATGATATGGTCAGTGATGTGTTGAAAAAATCTATATCCTGGGCATGATATGGTCAATGATGCGTTGAAAAAATCTATCCTGGGCATGATATGGTCAATGATGCATTGAAAAAATCTATATCCTGGGCATGATATGGTCAATGATGTATTGAAAAAATCTATATCCTGGACATGATATGGTCAATGATGTGTTGAAAAAATCTACAACAGCCAAAACCAGCAGTCACTGACATCAAAAATGAGTTACCTCAACTTTACAACTTCAATTTTAGAGAGTTAGATCAAAATTAAATCTGAATCTTGTACACTGTAATTTGGTGATGTTTTTAAAGTAGCAAAGTTAAATTGCTTGTGTAGACTGTAATTTGGTGATGTTTTTAAAGTAGAAAAGTTAAATTGCTTGTGTAGACTGTAATTTGGTGATGTTTTTAAAGTAGAAAAGTTAAATTGCTTGTGTAGACTGTAATTTGGTGATGTTTTTAAAGTAGAAAAGTTAAATTGCTTGTGTAGACTGTAATTTGGTGATGTTTTTAAAGTAGAAAAGTTAAATTGCTTGTGTAGACTGTAATTTGGTGATGTTTTTAAAGTAGAAAAGTTAAATTGCTTGTGTAGACTGTAATTTGGTGATGTTTTTATAGTAGACAAGTTAAATTGCTTGTTATAGAGGCAAGTAATAAACAATTTATACATCTTTGTAATTTCTAAAATGTAATTTATGATGTCTATTTGTAAGTGCAAAGATGTAATTTAGTTAGTCATGTCATTTAGAATTAATTTCAAGATATTATTTATGTTGTGCTCAAGTGCTCAAGTCTTAAGGCTCAGATGAATGGTACCGAGTACAAGAAGGTCACATGTACCTTGGTAAGGGAATGAATGGTACCGAGTACAAGAAGGTCACATGTACCTTGGTAAGGGAATGAATGGTACCAAGTCCAAGAAGGTCACATGTACCTTAGTAAGGGAATGAATGGTACTGAGTCCAAGGAGGTCACATGTACCTTGGTAAGGGAATGAATGGTACCAAGTCCAAGAAGGTCACATGTACCTTGGTAAGGGAAAGAATGGTACCGAGTACAAGAAGGTCACATGTACCTTGGTAAGGGACCAAAAATTGAACAATATCAGAACTTCAGCATCTAATTTAATTGTTGCTGATAAAAGATCATTTTAGGTCTTCATCTACAACAAACTAAACTGTTAATTGAAATAGAAATTTCTGTTGCAAAACAAAAACAAACTTGTCCCAACAAAAATATAAATGAGCTCACAATACCAATCCTAATTTATGTGTAGTTTTCATTGCTTCTGTGCAACTTTATTTTATCATTTTTGCAAGCATATTTTATTGCCTGTAATGACCTTTAGAACACAAGAGACAGTGTCTGTCTTCATTTTACTGTTTGATGAGGACATTGTACTGTTTGATGAGGCCATTGTACTGTATGTTTTGGCGATTGTACTGTTTGATGAGGCCATTCTACTGTTTCATGAGGCCATTGTACTGTTTCATGAGGCCATTGTACTGCTAGATTAGGCCATTGCACTGTTTCATGAGGGCATTGTACTGTTAGATTAGGCCATTGTATTGTTTGTTGAGGCCATTATACTGTTTGATGAGGACATTGTATTGTTTGATGAGGCCGTTATACTGTTTGATGAGGCCATTGTATTGTTTGATTAGGCCATTATACTGTTTGATGAAGCCATTGTACTCTTTGATGAGGCCATTGTACTGTTTCATGAGGCCATTGTACCGTTTGATGAGGACATTGTTCTGTTTGATTAGGCCATTGTACTGTTTGAGGCCATTGTACAGTTAGATGAGGCCATTGCACTCTTTGATGAGGCCATTGCACTGTTTGATTAGGCCATTGTACTGCTTGATGAGGCCATTGTATGTTTTGATAAGGCCATTGTACTGTGTGATAAGGCCATTGTACTGTTTGATGAGGCCATTATACTGTTTGATAAGGCCATTGTAGTGTTTGATGAGGCCATTGTACTGTTTCATGAGGACATTGTATTGATTCATGAGGGCATTGTAATGTTTGATAAGGCCATTGTACTGTTTGATTAGACCAATGTACTGTTTTTTAAGGCCACTGTATGGTTTGGTTAGGCCATTGTACTGTTTCATGAGGCCATTGTGCTCTTTGATGAGGCCATTGTACTGTTTGATTAGGCCATTATATTGTTTGATGAGGCCATTGTTCTGTTTCATGAGGCCATTGTACTGTTTGATTAGGCCATTGTTCTGTTTCATGAGGCCATTGTACTGTTTGCTGAAGCCATTGTACTGTTTGGGAAGGCCATTGTGTTGTTTGATAAGGCCATTGTACTGTTTGATTAGGCCATTATACTATTTGATGACGCCATTGCACTGTTTGATGACGCCATTGTACTTTATGATTAGGCCATTGTACTGTTTGATGAGGCCATTGTAATGTTTGATGAGGCCATTGTACTGTTTGATTAGGCCATTGTACTCTTTGATTAGGCCATTTTACTCTTTGATGAGGCCATTGTACTCTTTGATTAGGCCATTGCACTGTTTGATGAGGCCATTGCACTGTTTGATGAGGCCATTCTACTGTTTGGTTAGGCCATTGTACTGTTTGATTCGGCCTTTATAATGTGGCCATTGTACTGTTTGATGAGGCAATTGTACTGTTTGATGAAGCCATTTTACTCTTTGATTAGGCCATTGTACTGTTTGATTAAGCCATTGTACTGTTATATGAGGCCATTGTACTGTTTGATGAGGTCATTTTACTGTTTGATGAGGTCATTGTACTGTTTGATTAGGCCATTATACTGTTTGATGAGGCCATTGTACAGTTTGATGAGGCCATTGTGTTGTTTGATGAGGGCATTCTTCTGTTTTATGAGGCCATTGCACTGTTTGATGAGGTCATTATACTGTTTGATGAGGCCATTGTACTGTTTGATTAAGCCATTGTACTCTTTGATGAGGCCATTGAATTGTTTGATTAGGCCATTGTACTGTTTGATTAGGCCACTGTATTGTTTCATGAGGCCATTGTACTGTTTGATGAAGCCATTGTGCTGTTTGATGAGGCATTCTACTGTGTGATTAAGCCATTGTACTGTTTGATTAGGCCATTGTACTGTTTGATGAGGGAATTGTACTGTTTGATGAGGCCATCATACTGTTTGATGAGGCAGTTATACTGTTTGATGAGGCCATTATACTGTTTGATGAAGTCATTGTACTGTTTGATGAGGCCATTGAACTGTTTGATGAGGCCATTGTAGTGTTTGATGAGGCCATTGTAGTGCTTGATGAGGCCATTGCACTGTTTGATGAGACTATTGTACTGTTTGATAAGGCCATTGTACTGTTTGATGATTCCATTGTATTGTTTGATGAGGCCATTGTACTGTTTCATTAGGCCATTTTACTGTTTCATGTTTGATGAGGCCATTGTACTGTTCCATGTTTGGTGTAGCCATTGTACTGTTTCATGTTTGATGATGCCATTGTACTGTTTCATGAGGCGATTGTACTATTTGTTAAGGCATTATACTGTTTGATGAGGCCATTGTACTGTTTGATTAGGCCATTATACTGCTTGATGAGGCCATTGTACTGTTTGATGAGGCCATTGTGCTGTTTGATGAAGCCATTGTATTGTTTGATGAGGCTATTGCATTTTTTCATGAGGCTATTGTATTGCTTGATGAGGTCATTTTACTGTTTGAGGCCACTGTATTATCTCTTGAGCTATTGTATTGCTTGATGAGGCTATTGTAGTATTTCATGAGGCTATTGTATTGTTTGATGAGGCCATTTTATTGTTTCATACGGCCATTGTACTGTTTGATTAGGCCATTGTACTGTTTCATAAGGCTGTTGTATTTTTTGATGATGCTGTGGTACTAATTTGATGAGGATATTGTATTATTTGATGAGGTCTTTGTACTATTTGCTCAGGATGTTGTTTGTACTGTTTGTTTTGGCGATTGTACTGTTTGATGAGGCCATTCTACTGTTTCATGAGGCCATTGTACTGTTTCATGAGGCCATTGTACTGCTAGATTAGGCCATTGCACTGTTTCATGAGGGCATTGTACTGTTAGATTAGGCCATTGTATTGTTTGTTGAGGCCATTATACTGTTTGATGAGGACATTGTATTGTTTGATGAGGCCGTTATACTGTTTGATGAGGCCATTGTATTGTTTGATTAGGCCATTATACTGTTTGATGAAGCCATTGTACTCTTTGATGAGGCCATTGTACTGTTTGATGAGGCCATTGTACTGTTTGATGAGGCCATTGTTCTGTTTGATTAGGCCATTGTACTGTTTGAGGCCATTGTAGTTAGATGAGGCCATTGCACTCTTTGATGAGGCCATTGCACTGTTTGATTAGGCCATTGTACTGCTTGATGAGGCCATTGTATGTTTTGATAAGGCCATTGTACTGTGTGATAAGGCCATTGTACTGTTTGATGAGGCCATTATACTGTTTGATAAGACCATTGTAGTGTTTGATGAGGCCATTGTACTGTTTCATGAGGACATTGTATTGATTCATGAGGGCATTGTAATGTTTGATAAGGCCATTGTACTGTTTGATTAGACCAATGTACTGTTTTTTAAGGCCACTGTATGGTTTGGTTAGGCCATTGTACTGTTTCATGAGGCCATTGTGCTCTTTGATGAGGCCATTGTACTGTTTGATTAGGCCATTATATTGTTTGATGAGGTCATTGTACTGTTTCATGAGGCCATTGTACTGTTTGATTAGGCCATTGTTCTGTTTCATGAGGCCATTGTACTGTTTGCTGAAGCCATTGTACTGTTTGGGAAGGCCATTGTGTTGTTTGATAAGGCCATTGTACTGTTTGATTAGGCCATTATACTATTTGATGACGCCATTGCACTGTTTGATGGCGCCATTGTACTTTATGATTAGGCCATTGTACTGTTTGATGAGGCCATTGTAATTTTGATGAGGCCATTGTACTGTTTGATTAGGCCATTGTACTCTTTGATTAGGCCATTTTACTCTTTGATGAGGCCATTGTACTCTTTGATAAGGCCATTGCACTGTTTGATGAGGCCATTGCACTGTTTGATGAGGCCATTCTACTGTTTGGTTAGGCCATTGTACTGTTTGATGAGGCCTTTATAATGTGGCCATTGTACTGTTTGATGAGGCAATTGTACTGTTTGATTAAGCCATTGTACTGTTTTATGAGGCCATTGTACTGTTTGATGAGGTCATTTTACTGTTTGATGAGGTCATTGTACTGTTTAATTAGGCCATTACACTGTTTGATGAGGCCATTGTACAGTTTGATGAGGCCATTGTATTGTTTGATGAGGGCATTGTACTGTTTGATTAAGCCATTGTACTCTTTGATGAGGCCATTGAATTGTTTGATTAGGCCATTGTACTGTTTAATTAGGCCATTGTATTGTTTCATGAGGCCATTGTACTGTTTGATGAAGCCATTGTACTGTTTGATGAGGCATTCTACTGTGTGATTAAGCCATTGTACTGTTTGATTAGGCCATTGCACTGTTTGATGAGGGAATTGTACTGTTTGATGAGGCCATCGTACTGTTTGATGAGGCAATTATACTGTTTGATGAGGCCATTATACTGTTTGATGAAGTCATTGTACTGTTTGATGAGGCCATTGAACTGTTTGATGAGGCCATTGTACTGTTTGATGAGGCCATTGTAGTGTTTGATGAGGCCATTGTAGTGCTTGATGAGGCCATTGCACTGTTTGATGAGACTATTGTACTGTTTGATGAGGCCATTGTACTGTTTGATGAGGCCATTGTATTGTTTGATGAGGCCATTGTACTGTTTCATTAGGCCATTTTACTGTTTCATGTTTGATGAGGCCATTGTACTGTTCCATGTTTGGTGTGGCCATTGTACTGTTTCATGTTTGATGATGGCATTGTACTGTTTCATGAGGCGATTGTACTATTTGATAAGGCCATTATACTGTTTGATGAGGCCATTATACTGTTTGATTAGGCCATTATACTGCTTGATGAGGCCACTGTACTGTTTGATGAGACCATTGTGCTGTTTGATGAAGCCATTGTATTATTTGATGAGGCTATTGCATTTTTTCATGAGGCTATTGTATTGCTTGATGAGGTCATTTTACTGTTTGAGGCCATTGTATTATCTCTTGAGCTATTGTATTGCTTGATGAGGCTGTTGTAGTATTTCATGAGGCTATTGTATTGTTTGATGAGGCCATTTTATTGTTTCATACGGCCATTGTACTGTTTGATTAGGCCATTGTACTGTTTCATAAGGCTGTTGTATTTTTTGATGATGCTGTGGTACTAATTTGATGAGGATATTGTATTATTTGATGAGGTCTTTGTACTATTTGCGCAGGATGTTGTACTGTTTGTTAAGGATATTGTACTATGCTAAGGTGCTGATTGGTTGAGGGTACATGTCCATTTACTTGTGCAACCCATAACTTTGCAAACCTTGGACAGATTTTTAAAGAAACTTCAGCAAGATTTATGTCAAGACCAGATGACGAATCACATACTGTATAGATTATGCCCCTTACTCAAAAGTAATTGTTGTCACATATGTATAGTTTATGCCCATTACTCAAAAGTAACGGTTATAACAAATTATCACAAAGGAAATGACACAAGTCATGTTAATTGCAGCGATGTTAACCATTCTGGATTTTTCATACTTATTAAAATATGTTAGTGAAATTATGCATACTGAAATAGATTAATTAAAATCTGGAAGATGAAACTTTGCAGAATGCAGATGTCAGTAGTGGCTCAACATAATATTTGCGAAACCCATTTTCATGGGCATGATGTATTCATTTATACAACCAGTATTCGACCTTTGGACTCTTAGTACCCCGGGTCATAGTGTATCATTATATTTGTGCATACAATATCATGGGTATGACAATGTTATAACTTTCAATGCATAATAACTACCTACTGTTTTTTTAACTGTTTGTTTATACATTCATTCTTTATTATTATTGTCATTGTCCATTATTATTTCATTAATATAATCATCATTGTTATTATTATTTAGCAGCCAGTGTACAATGGCCAGCAACAGTACATGATGCCAGGCCAAGGTAAAGGTCAGATGCCTCCAGTGAATCAGGGTCAAGGTGCAATGATGCCCCCTCCTTCAATTCAGCAAGGTCCTCAGCAGCCAGAAGTGCAACACATGTACAGAGGGTCAAATCAAAATGTCACAACTAAGTAAGTTTATTATTTATCTGTCTTTCAGTAGGAATGTAAGTGCGAAAGCCTGTGCTGTGCAGATGTATGGATCGATTAAATGAATGGAATGAAGAATTTAGTTCTTGGAATGAGTGCACTTGTTCTAACTGTTATTCTTTTTCATGTGATTTGTTTTGCTCTTTAAAAGTTTTAATGTCATACTGTATAATGAAAGCAATAACATTTAAGTAAGTACATCACTTCCCCGATAACTGGTGCCCTGATAACTTACGAACCTGCTTATAACTTGGGGTCAGGCATGGATCCCATTTTTTTTAAACCAGAAAATACCAAAAAAAATTCTGATACTTATTTGTTGTATTTGAAGAAAATCATGATCAGATTAGGTAATGGAAGCTTTGATATATCACTCATTTTATTGTCAAAATCAGTAGATAAGACCTGAAAGTTTTAATCAACATTATGAACTATCAACTTTTACTAAGAAGTCATTTAATGTGTTACATTTTCTTTCCAAACTTATTCTTAGTACACAGTAATTAACAATATTCAAGGAAATTTCTATCAGTGAAGATGTCACTTACACCTAGTGGAGGCAGTACTTTAATAAATAAATACCAATTAAATAACTTTTTATAAGGTGAAATTTGTGTTTTAGTTCTGTCTCTTAGTTCCTTTTATGTGTAATCATCATAAAGGCAAAGTGGCCTCTAAGTAATTAAATGGAAAATATGTTAATCTACTATAACAGCTGTGTCCACGAGCATTCCTCTGAGAACCTAATGAAGTACTGACCATGTTTTGATATCTGATTAGCAGAAGGATTTGTTGTATTGTTGCAATGAATTAAAAGCTGGCCTCCTTTGTATTATCACTTGAATTACATCTTTTGAATCAAATAAAGGAGGTGGAATGAAGAAAAGTTAAAAGACATAAAAAATCCGACATGCTTAATAACCAGTGACCTAGGTCTTATGTCGGATGAACTCATTTCAGCTGATCAGCCGAACAATGTTATAAATGTTATTGTGTACCTAATCTAATTAAACTACCTTAAATTAACCTGCTCAATCATAACTGTGATCAAAGATAGCAAGGCAACCAAGTTAACTGAATACCTCGTTATATAAAGAGCTTTGTTTCTCAGATATGGACCATTGTGGGGAAAACGAGTTTCAGAGAATTCCTGAATTCATTCTTAGAGATATCTTCAGGGTTGATAAGAAGTTTCAATATTACTGGCAATGAAATCACAGCATCAATATTTTGCTGATTGAACAATACATACATTGAACTTTGACACAGACAATTGTCTCACGAAATAAATGTTGCATGTTTTTTGTAATAAATAATCTTGTTTGTCTGTGAATCAACAGTTCATCAGGTTCCCTGCTTTGGTGACTGCTTTGACTCACATGACACCATTACACACCACTCGGGGAACCAGACTAATCAATAAAATGTTCTTGCGTACCCGTCTTGGTAGTTGCAACCAGTTGGAATATTGTTAACGATATTTTAGATGTTGGACGTGTTGAAAATAAATGTGATTTATAGAGAATAACGAACAACTTCATTCTTGATGCAATTATATAACGAGGATTCAGTCATTGAACAATGCAGTCCCCAACCCAACCCCTCATCCCCACGGTTTTATGGATGTCTAATGGATTTTTTGGGAGGTCCCTCGGTAACGTGTGCCCTCACTGGATCCTGTTGTGCGCGAGTTATTGTGGGAGAGGTGTAGTTGGTTATATGCTTCTTTACTAATGAAATCTTAAGAAGCAAAGATTAAAATATTAGGAAAAATACATGCATCAAAAGAGAGACATGTCTGAATCAAATATGGGAGAATAAGGATGGTGTCCAGTATTATAATTCATTCTTTGCTGATATGCTTTACATTTGCATTTTTACATTTTTCAGCGTACCATGGCACAACAGGTTTTTCCTCCCACATACCACAGAATCCAAGTGTCTGTCAGATTGTACCACCAATGTCACTGAACATGTTGCCCCAGTCTGCATCCCACTGTATGCCTATTATGAGTTTACCTAGTGACTATGGGGCCTATAGTATGACTATTGGGGGTCAACAGTCTGTGTATCAACCCCAGATGCAGCAACAGCTTTTGATGTGAATAAACTTGGCAGTGTGTTCAGAATGATTGTTCATTGCAGTGAATGTGATTAAGGCAGTGTGTTCAGAATGATTGTTCATTGCAGTGAATGTGATTAAGGCAGTGTGTTCAGAATGATTGTTCATTGCAGTGATTGTGATTAAGGCAGTGTGTTCAGAATGATTGTTCATTGCAGTGATTGTGATTAAGGCAGTACGAATCCAGAGACAGAGAGGAGCAAAAGAGAATTGAAGTTGTCTCTTAAATATTTTGGATATGTATTAGAACTAGTGTTCCAAGAAGTGTTTATCCCCTCTAACTGCAGCCCATAACGGTGAGTAATTTTTGAGAATAGAAAGAGGGAATATAATTTTTTAATAGGACTTTGTATATGTATAATGATAGATTATGTTGTTTCTCTAAGCAGAGCTTAATTTCAAGAGTTTGTTTTTCTGTTTCATAATAATTGTGATTGAGACTTGTTTTACTTTGCAAACATTTGTCGTTAAGCTAGCTTTGTTGTCGTATAAATTTTGTATCAGGCAATACTAGTATTACATTGTTTATTGGCAATCATAAAAATAAAATCATATGCAGCTGCTGGTGCATGGTGCATGCGATCAGTGTAAACTGATTTTGGTACAAGTTTTGGGTGTTTTCTGATTTTTTAAATTGATAATAAGGTGGGTTCCATGTATTTCATTATATTTGGTACAGTTTCCAGGCAACAATCTTTTCTTAATGATAATAAAACATGAGTATTTGTATCCATGCTTATTATTTGATATTTAAACCTTCAGTAATTTGCAACATTCCTATTCTAAATCTGTAACTGGAGTTAAAAGTGAATTTGTTTTCCCCATAGAATCACAAAAAGAAAAATCAGGCACTCAGGCTGTGTGTTACCCTGAATTATATTTCACTTTTTCCTGTAGCAGAAGACACGCATTTCTGGTTGTCTTTACATATGTGTTATATTATTTATTTGATTTATATCTGATTGTTTAGGACATATTTACAGCAGAATCAAAAGATGTGTTAAAAAGAAAGTTGTAAATTCACACAGTTATTTATTAAAGGGATATGATATTTTTTATGCCAGATGCAAATGTGGTATGGACGTATTATGTTATCCATATGATTACTATGTACAACAGTCAATGATGGCCATGCTTGCTTGATATCTTGGCCTGGGGGAGGGAATCAAGAATATAAATTCAAGTTATTAAAAGGAACATACCCTGTTACTCCATTTTGATAATTTATTTATTCATTGTTTAAACAAAATTCTTTAGGATTTATAAAAATTGATGCCCCATTACACAATTAAATACTTGATTACGCTGCTTGGTCCTCCATTGACTTTGGTATACTGTCATGGGCCTTACATCCAAAGCCTTGCCTTTATGTAATGATATAATGCAATAACCAGTGTTACCTTAACTCGTTCGATCCCAAAGACTTTTGTCCTTTTCACTTGAAATGGAGGTAGGAAACGCATTTTGGAGGTTAATTCTGAATACATACAAATACATCTGCTTCTAAGAGTTTTTCTCTTAGACTGATGCCTTGTTGTGCTAGAAACCTTCATTTTTTTCATTGGCTATTTGGCACGTGCATGTGCACAAGGGTAATAGTTGGGGTTCTTTCTCTTTCTTTCTTCTTCTTTTTTTTGTTTGCTTATTGGACCCATCATTTTCAACTCCTGGCCACTGCTTACTCCCAATCCCAAATATATCCTGCTTTTTGCAAAGGTTCACCTGTCTGTGTGCAGTTCAGACCAGTCTGCCTTAGATCACAGGCCAAAAAGTCTAAAATGTGGACACAAAATCTGATTCCGATAATGGGAAAATTTTTGGTGTAAAAAAATCGGGTCTCGAAAGATACATTTTCCCTAAATGCATTTTGTAATGCAAGTAGAAAGTCTGGATCATTTGGCATCATTGTAGAGCTACATCAGTATGCTTTATCGTATTTCTGCTCACTTGGGTGCATCTTAAATGACCTTGATGCTACAGAGCTCGAAAGTAGGGTACAACCTCATCACGCCTACAAGAGGGATTGGGGCTGAAAGAGTGAATTATTAGCAATTGTGGAACTCTCCAATTCTTCCTATCTAAAACACAGACCACATTTTGTGATGGTGTATATATGATCTTACAAACTGTGCTAATTGCTCATTTTAGGTTATTGTACAGTGACACCACTTGTTTGCATGTCTTGGATATTTGTGTACAGTTTCAATTCACCAATCCTTTTCTTCCATATAATGATAAAATTTGACAGCTTATCATGCATACTTGTTACTTGCGCATGACAGAAAGTTATGTTCATGATGCAAATAACTCTACTTCCTGTGATATGTGATATAATGTGATGTATTAGCATAGTTTGTCTTGTAATAATCTATTATCATAAATAAGGTGGTTTTGTACCAAGCTAATCAATAAGGTGGTTTTGTACCAAGGGAATCAATAAGGTGGTTTTATACCAAGCTAATCAATAAGGTGATTTTGTACCAAGGTAATCAAAATGGTGGTTTTTTACCTAGCTGTACCAAGCTAATCAACAAGATGGTTTTGTACCAAGCTAATCAATAGGGTGGTTTTGTACCAAGCTAATCAATAAGGTGGTTTGTACCAAGCTAATCAATAAGGTGGTTTGTACCATGCTAATCAATAAGGTGGTTTTGTACCAAGCTAATCAATAAGGTGGTTTGTAGCAATCTAATCAATAAGGTGGTTTTGTACCAAGCTAATCAATCAGGTGGTTTTGTACCAAGCTAATCAATAAGGTGGTTTGTTTCCCAAGCTGATCAATAAGGTGGTTTTGTACCAAGCTAATAAATAAGTTGGTTTTGTACCAAGATAATTAATAAGGTGGTTTTGTGCCAAGGTAATTAGTAAGGTGGTTTTGTACCAAGCTAATCAATATGGCGGTTTTGTACCAAGCTAATCAATGTTAGATGGTGGATTCTAAATTCAAGGCATTGTCAGAGTGATTGAGAGATTTTATTTAATCGTGCCAAGTTAACATCAGTATGCACCGTAGCAGCTAATTTGAAAATCTTGTTATTGCTGAAGAACATCAGAGATTGTTTCATTACCTGACATGTTAAAGGAAGAAATGGTCTTATCTTGAATTACTGGAAATTCTTTTTGCTCAGTAGAGTGCCTGTCCCTTTTAGGGGCTCTTGTTTATGTAATTAGTCATGTGAAATCTCATAAATCTGTTTGGTTTTAGTGTTGGTTTGCATACACTTGTAAATAATTAATACACTGTATGCTATATAGTCACTTTATTTACTGTTTATGTATTTTATATTTCACTAGAACATTCCACATTTTAATATATTCAAAATGTAATAAATGATCCAACTCTACTTGTGTTCAATTTAGTCCAAAAGTTTTGTATTACACGTTGACACTCATAATGATTATGACCACATGCTTTTACCTTAGTGGGGAAGATTTATTTGATTGCCCACTTTAATGAATATTTTTATTTTTAAGAAATTGTTATGTAAATAAGCAGGATGCACTGTACTTGATCACTATGAGAATGTTCGATCAGATAATCGTATAATGCAAGAAAATTAGTCTAGGTGATTAAAATTCAGTCTGGAATTATAAACTTTTATTTACAGTGTTTACAAAATACCATGTAATTTTTGTAGGAAACAATATAGTTCACAACCAGTGAGTGAAATTGCCAGTGTATTCCATTCTTATTTAAAACTATGATTTTACTCTGTCCATGCAGTCAAGTTTTGAGTACAAGTCAGTTTTCAGGTACTTTGACAGAGAATTCACCTTTATAAAAAATATTTCTAGATTGGTCTTATTGATATAGACATGGATTGATATCAATAACTTATTGATAAATTGCAGCAGTGTATCAGATGACTATTGATACAGAATGATATTAGAATGGAACATGTACTATATGATATAAACTGTTACAAAAAGAACACTTTCTTGTTGTATTTTTATTCCATAGAAAAAAATAGATAAGAAAAGTCTATATGCACAGTACATAAGTAAATATTATACATGCATGTTTTAAATTTCACTTTATCATGAATATTTCTCAATTACAAGATGATAGTTATTAATATTGTAGTGGTTTGAAAATACTTTCCAATAAAACCATGTTTTCTTATTCGTTCTGGTGAATACATTTTTCAACCTGACTTGGTTTTATTTGCATGCTTATTGCATAGATTTATTATTTACCTAACTCCCCATAAAATTACTTGGTAAAAGTTATTTAGTGTATGAGAACAATGTTCAGTAAAGATAAAAAAAATTAAGTAAAGAAAGGAAAAAAAACCTGAAAGTTATTATAATACATGTCATGGTACAACATGGTGAGCTTCGGGTGAAGTATTTTAATCAAGGGGAAAGAGAAACATCCCAAAGGAGTACACTTATTTTCATTACATACAGCGTTTACTGTACTAAAGTATTTTAACCAAGAGGCAAGAGAAACATCCCAAAGGATGGACAAAATTACACACACACACACACACACACACACACACACCATCCATCCATCCATATATACATGAGTGATTTGTGTGTTTGATTTTGATTTTTAATATAGCCTTAACAATTTTTCAGTCATATCGCTACAATGTCTGCAGTGTGACAGTTTATAGTGATGTTTAGCACTAGATCGTCAAGCCACAGACATGTAGCATGATGCCCCAACCAGTCACATTATCCTGACACCAGGCCGACCAGTCCTAACACTAACCTCTTAATGCTGATCGCCTAGTACCATTTTCTATAAGTCTTTGGAATGAATCAGCCAGGGTTTGAACCTGCAATCTCCCACATCCAAGGTGGATGCTGTAACCACTTAGGTCACCGACATACATACATACATACATACATACATACATACATACATAACATACATGCATAAACACACATCCATCCATCCATACATACTTAAATACATATATACTCCTAAATGATCAAGGTTGTAATAACCAAACAATCTACTCCTCTCCAAATAAACAGCCTCATAGTCAAAATGTCCAAGATTAGGGATATAAATCACACCTCCACTCTCTCTCTCTCAGTAGACTATAGTACCAAACTGTAATATCAATAACATCGATAAAGCCGTTAAAGAGATAAATATTATACCCAGATTGAACTCGTAGTCTCCATCAAAGGAGCACAGTTAAAGACAGACAATCAAAACATATTTCCTGGGAAGTTTATTCCAAACAAGTCAACTGAAAAAAGCAACAGACATGATTCTTCAAATCAAATTGGATCTTGTTTGATAACTCATCCTTGAAAGTTGAACTGACATTGTTTCACTAAAATTCATTTACTGCTAAACCGAAACAACCCGTAAAGTGCTGGTAAGTAGACTAATAATTTCAGGCACTGTCTCCATGAGGACAAAAGAATGTGATCGCACAGCTTTCCTTTAAATGTATTGAGACGCAGTCTTGTAGACAGTTATGGTGGTTATATCACTGAACAGGATTAGTTCCAAATACATTCTATCATCATCATTTTCAAGGTGAGCAACAATCCAACATATTTTCCAGTTCCAATTTAGTTATCCTTTATATTAAGAGCTATTGGTAATATGATTATGATTGATCGGTGGATGGGTGTGGTGTAGTCGAATATCACGTGTAGTACCTAATGAGTGTAAAGTTATATATTATTAACTTAAAAATCTGTCATTTAAACGTTCAGGGAAAATCTATTTTACAAAAAAATGTATTTAAATGAGCTAAAATAGGCAAATTTGATATTATATTTAAAGTGCAGTAGATCACAGCACTGGGATCGTATTAAGCTATTCCATTGTAATTATCCTATTGCATGAAGAATAAGCAAGATGCAAGGAGCATTACATATTTTTGTGTACAATGCACGTGGCAAATGTCATGAAACCATGTAAGGGGGGAATGACCTGTTGGTACTCTTTCAGTCAAACCCACCTCTTGAATGATAGTCATATTACATACCTGTAACCCGATGTCTATAAACCTTTATCTATTAGAAGTACAGTTGTGATCGGTAATGATAATAGTAAAATGAATTCCAAAACATTCATTAAATCATACTACAATATGACTTAATTGATTGCTTAGACTTCACTTCTTTTCATCTCAATTCTTCATCTCATCCATGTCACTAAGTATTAATCCGCCAAAAGTTGATATTTTTCATGCTTAATACCCATCGAAAGATAACGAGAAGGCTTTGCCACTGGCTACTTACCGTACAAAAAGTTTGAATTGTATACACAAATGGCATATATATATATATATATATATATATATATATATATATTGCTAATAAGTATGAGAACTAATTGTAGTTGTGCTAAGTGCCTCCGCTAGTGTGCGATAAGTCACATCCAGCAAAACAAGAGTGTGATTTAGATTAAGATAAAGACAACTTTTAACAAAATTACAAACTGAGCAAGTAAGATATATGCGAAATTGCATACTTTACAAGATGATACTTCGTTCAGTTCTAATGAATTCACGAGTGACGCTAATCGTGAATGTTAAGCTAAATATAGAGCAACATGCTTATAGGCGTTGAATATGACAGGTATGTATAGGTTATTGACTGAGTAATGAAAAATATTGGTCCCAAGTACATAAAGCAAAGGATGCCAGAGCTTGCTCGGGCATCCTACGCCACATGAAAAAGGGCCCAAAAATTTTCAATACTCAATCAATAACCTTTTTATTATATACTTAAAAACAATCATATTAATCGTTCTGTTATATTAAAGGAATAATACAATTGAAAATATAACATTATGTTTTTTCTTCAGATTTTACATGTTCTTAATTTATGAACGAAAACCTGAGCACCGCTCATTAATATACACTATTTTACTACTATGAAAGCGCGCATTATTAGTGAACAAAACTTAGCTTGCTAATGAGAATCAAATGTTATGGAGCCAAAGAAAAACAAACAAATATTGATACGAGAAACAATTGATGAAATGTATTTGTGTCCTGTTATCTGCGTAATTTTATTTGGTGACACTTCGGCCTTTGAGAGTATGGTAACTTGTTTTCCTGACGGCTTGATTTGCGATTCTTCCCTAAAGTTACTCATCTTCATCAGCAACCTTCATCAATGCCCCCAGGGTGTTGTTAAGTCCCATCGTTCTTGGGTAATACCTTAAAAATAGGGACCGAAACTCATTTTGAAGTCTCTGTGTTTCACGATATTCCAAGTACGGTATAAAACAATGTTATTAAGAGTGAATAAAAGTGCACCGTTTACATTAAACAGAACATGCTCATGCACCTGATGTATGAAAGACTGGTATGACGTGCTCTCTCTCTCTCTCTCTCTCTCTCTCTCTCTCATTTTGTATTTTTTCATGCAATTTTAAATTCTTCGATGTAGACCTATTCATGGTTTCCCAATTTAATTTTGATGGTGGCTACAGTAGATATTTTCTTTTTCATCTCAGTTTGGATGAGGCCTGTATCTAGTCGTCAGATTTGCATATGGAAGCTTAAAGTTCACTAAAATAGTTCGTCAATAGATCTCGGTGTATGATTTGTATTTTCCTTGCGTTCTCTTCACATTCCATAACTATAGCGTCACCCTTCATCGTATTGTGCTGCTTCTGCGTTGATATGAAAATTTCCACATTACCTGAATTGATGTGTATTTCCTCCATCTTTCTCTCATCTTTAAACAGTTGAATATCTAAATGTAACTGTGATGGACTCATCTCGAGTAAACCGTTGAAAATGTCAAAATTTTGGATGCGGTCATCGTTGGTTGCCATTTTAATTCAACGTACAGAAAAGGTTCTTCGAACGCGGGCACACATTTGTCATTTAAGGTAGCAGTGAATATTTTTACTTAAGTCAATAGATCACATTTAGGGAAAGAGTTAATATAGATAGATAGATATAATTATATATACACAGACAGAACGGAAAGTGCTGTCCCTGGATTCTATAGGAGAATGCTTGATAACAGTAGGCAAAATTAATATATCATACAAATAATACTATCATACAGGTTAGAGAATTTTTAATTCGTACTCTTCGGAGATTCGAACCCAGGTCCGCGGGTAAACGGCACCCATCGCCTTGCACACACCAGACCATATTCCATCACAACTAAGCACACATCACCAAAAAATGATGCTACTTAATAGGTGTTATATGCACTCGTGTGCAGCAGACACACTCGCATGACGACCCAGTAATTAACTCTCATCTATGTACAAAGTTATTCCGGATTCCTATGAAAGAAATCAACATATAAATTATATATATAATTAGTTATTTAGTGACATTTATCTGTCTTTTTCATAAATAGTTATCTAGGTTGTTTTGCATATTTACATTTGAACACTGGTAAAAATAATCTTATCATTGTACAGTGTAGTCCATTTCATAGTCATGGTCTACATTAATGGGACACATTAGATCAAAGTCACATTTCGTACAATTTGCCTTGAACCCGTTAATATGATACCAAGAAAGTGGTTACACATTTTAAGTCAGTATTAATTAATTAATATAGTATAGAAAAATGAATTATCAATTGTGGAGCAATAAATAGATGTGCATCATGTACAGACAGAAATGCGAGGAGAGAACATGAAAATAGTTCAAATTGTTTATTTTACGGATCATCATAATATTTGGGACTAAACATTGTGTAATTAGTATTATTACTATAATACGTGGATAGTTTGTGTTATTGTTTTCATCATAACGTGCAGCTTATGGTCCACACTAGCCTAGTTTTAGGACCTACTGTCAAGGTTGTTCAGGACATTCTATTATCCATTTTATTAGCAAACAGTTTGTACAAAAACACATATTCAATTTTACCAACTGTTACTGTATAAAATCCACATTTCCTATTCACTAATCAATAACGTCAGGTGTGTGCGTGTGTGAGGTGCTTGCACCCCTGCAGACAAAATTAACGTGTAACGATCCCTTAGGGGCTAAATGTGTCACAGGGGTAGAGGCGAAAATGGGTGGAATTACCCCCAAAGGGGGAGGGGGACAAGAATGGCAAAACTCACTTTCATACAACTCATATATATATATGTGTACCAACACACTTTCAGTTATACATACGGATGAAAAAATCTATAGTAATATAATGGTAAACAACACTCGCCCTTGCACCACCATCCACATCCATCCTTACAAACAAGACTGACGAGGAAATTTAGGAATAAAATAAATAATTATAAGTTTACACATACGTCAGAAAGTGGTATGCTACCATGGAATCACTAGTACAGTTATCTACAATCCAACACCCACCAAGTTACAAAACGGACAGGGAAAGAGAAACAAGGCACATTTTGCGTAGAATCGCGTAAACACAGATACGCATACACCTACACATACACAGAAGATGACAATAATGACCATAATATAGACACACATACACGTACACATACACAGAAGATGACAATAATGACCATAATATAGACACACATACACGTACACATACACAGAAGATGACAATAATGACCATATATAGACACACATACACGTACACATACACAGAAGACGACAATAATGACCATAATACAGACACACATACACATACACAGAAGATGACAATAATGACCATAATATAGACACACATACACGTACACATACACAGAAAATGACAATAATGACCATAATATAGACACACATACACGTACACATACACAGAAGATGACAATAGTGACCATAATATAGACACACATACACGTACACATACACAGAAGATGACAATAATGACAATAATATAGACACACATACACAGAAAATAACAGTAATGACCATAATACAGACACACATACACATACACATACACAGTATATGACAACAGTGACCGTAATATAGACACACATACACATACACAGAAGATGACAGTAATGATCATAATTCTTTTAATGGGACATTGTGAAAAAGTGAATAGGAAAATAAGCTAGTAAGAAACTACATTTTTATCAGCTGTGTTGGTGTCATCAGCGCAGAAAAACTAAATTGCAAAAGAAAATTTGAATCTGCGGTGTTTCTATGAATATCCAGGAGGTGCTAACGGAAACAGGTGGCGTAGAGGTTGCATACAAATAACATACGGTTAATTTACAGGTAAAGAACCATACAGACAGCGTTAACAGTAATATTGGTCCTGATAGTACAGTTTAATGAGAAGTTGATTGGTGATTTTTTGTAGTGGTAGCAAAAGCGGCAATAGTGGTAGTGTATGCAGTAGTATTAGTTGCTGTTGTGGTGATTGTGGTGGTGATAGTGGCTTTACGAATACGAGAAGGAAAATAATGACCATAATATAGACACACATACACGTACACATACACAGAAGATGACAATAATGACCATATATAGACACACATACACATACACATACACAGAAAATGACAATAATGACCATATATAGACACACATACACATACACCTACACAGAAAATGACAATAATGACCATAATATAGACACACATACACGTACACATACACAGAAGATGACAATAATGACCATAATATAGACACACATACACGTACACATACACAGAAGATGACAATAATGACAATAATATAGACACACATACACGTACACATACACAGAAAATAACAGTAATGACCATAATACAGACACAGACACACATACACATACACATACACAGAATATGACAATAGTGACCGTAATATAGACACACATACACATACACAGAAGATGACAGTAATGATCATAATTCTTTTAATGGGACATTGTGAAAAAGTGAATAGGAAAATAAGCTAGTAAGAAACTACATTTTTATCAGCTGTGTTGGTGTCATCAGCGCAGAAAAACTAAATTGCAAAAGAAAATTTGAATCTGCGGTGTTTCTATGAATATCCAGGAGGTGCTAACGGAAACAGGTGGCGTAGAGGTTGCATACAAATAACATACGGTTAATTTACAGGTAAAGAACCATACAGACAGTGTTAACAGTAATATTGGTCCTGATAGTACAGTTTAATGAGAAGTTGATTGGTGATTTTTTGTAGTGGTAGCAAAAGCGGCAATAGTGGTAGTGTATGCAGTAGTATTAGTTGCTGTTGTGGTGATTGTGGTGGTGAT
>JAECUM010041467.1:0-15847 GCA_016617855.1 Megalonaias nervosa
TATATATATATGTGTGTGTGTGTATATATATGTATATGTATGTATGTATGTATGTATGTGTGTGTGTGTGTGTGTGTGTGTGTGTGTGTATATATATGTTTATATATATGTATATGTGTGTGTATATACTCTTTTACTCTTCCGTCTACCCCACCCAACCTCTAAACATGCCACCACTAACAAACAAAAAGGGCACAATATCAATTCTAAATTGACGAGTGACTGAAACAATCAAATCTGGACTAGGAAAACACAAGACAAGTAAGGAACAACTGGGGAGTGCAGACAAGGTAGACCAAGAAAGGGACTGGAAATTCCGCCTCCAATTGCCGAACAAGAACGAGGACTTCCGGAAGCAGAACAAGGCAGGACCATAACCTCCACAGGGCAAGCACTAGCCCTCCAACGCCGGAAGAATGGACAAGAAGGACCAGTACCTCCACAGGGCAAGCACTAGCCCTCCAAATAAAAATAATAAACCCAAACCCTGTCCCTCCCCTAAGGCAAGCACTCGCCCACACAAGAGCAAACTCTGGCTCATTCCCACCTGTCCGTGCAAGCTCTGGCACAAAACTGGGCAAGCACTGGCCCACCTCTCCGTGCAAGCACTGGCACACATCTGGGCAAGCACTGGCCCACCGGACAAGCAAACAAAGCAAGGCAAGGAGTGACAAATTCACCTCGTAAGAAGATGTTTTTCTCGTAAACTCCAAGCCACAAGGCCCACAACTCTACTCACTCTCCCCTCCTACTCTCATACCCCTCTTTCACAACCCTCTCTTCACCCTCCCCTTTCCACTAACAAAGGGGCCCAAAACAGGTGCTAGGGAAAACACACTAGCAAACACCTGGATGGAATCCTGAAAGCCACAAGCCCGTGTTGCAAAAGACTTTCCACAATAAGCCCTCAACCAAACTCTTCTTTCCACCCACCCTCTTCTAACACCCAAACTAACAAAAGGGCCCAAAACAGGTGTTAGGAAAAACAAACTAGCAACACCTGGGTGGAATCTTGCGTACAATAAGCCTGTGTGATACAAAGATTTTCTATCATAAGCCCTTCTCCATCTCCCTTCCATGCCACCCTCAACTCCTACTAACACAAGGGGACTAAAGCAGGTGCTAGGGAAAACATACTAGCAAACACCTGGTTGGAATCCTAGCAACAGCAAGCCTGTGTTGTTCACAGATTTTCCATCAAGAATCCCCTTCCCACACCGTCCTCTCTCTTCTTTCCCCCACTACCTTATCTATACGAGAGGCACTTCTATTGGCAATCGAAGGCCTCATTCGATTACACCACTACATATAACTACCTTGATCCTTTGGACTCTTCGCCATCAAAAAGAACAACTAAGACTAACGATGCGTGACTCCAAAATCACAGGGTTGCTGACACCCACCTGATTGGTATAACTTTGACAATGGAAGTACGCTTAATGCACAAAATTCCAACTATATAAAAATAAGATTAGGCAATCTTCAACTCAGAACTTAGGTCAATTGCACAGGTGGCTTACACAATACTGGGGATAGGGAACGTCCACTAGAACAACTGGACAGAATTTGACATCCTCCTGACAGGCAATTGAAAAGTACGGATATCGTTCATAAACGCGGTGTTTTTGTGGAATCATTCCAAAAACACCGACCAATTAAAAAGCTCTGTCATTGAGCATAAACTAGTCGCAAAAACTCTAAGTTGGCGTAGGCGACTTTAATAATTGTCAGTCATTGTTAGTTTTTGTGTAAGGGGGTGTTTTCCTTCACGTCCGTGCTTCAGGCATATAAATCGTAGCGTTCGTCAATCTGGCTACCCATTGCCAACGTGACAAAGTAAATAAAAATGAGCAGACTAGGGAAACTTCTTGAACTCCAAATGGACCTGGAGTATGCCAGACGCATTCTGGATGAGGTGGCTATGGAGGCGATCCAGGAAAAGTGCCAGGATAGAAGAGGAGGAGGAAAAAATAAGAAAGAAGAGGAGAAGGAAAAGAAGAAAGAAATGATCCTGCCTCACCTCATACTTAGGCCTCTGTGTGAGGTCAAGCCTGAGGTGAGGATACCACCGCCAATACGTCAGCCACAGCCACAACCACTACCACCAGTATCCAGAGGTGCTGACCCTCAGATGGAAAACTGGGAGGAGGAGTTGGAGAGACAGCGGCAAGAGTGGACCCGCAGGGTTGACAGGAGACAAGAAGGCCACAGCATCCACGGGTGTCGAATAGAAGAAGACAGAGGGAACAAGTCTTCACTATCCCTCAAAGTGAAAACTACGATAGTGAAGCCACTCAACCCCCACTCTGCACTCCCAAGAACATATGTCTATTGGGAGAATGACTGAGCCGACGTTGCGTGTGTGGTGACCGACCAAGAATGTGCTAGCATTAGCCTGGTGTATATTAAAAAAAAAAAAAACAGCCCTTCTCAGGGCTAACAAGATCTCTAGAAAAAAGAGACTAATCAAGTTGCCAATCATATAATTTTGTGTGTGTGTGTTTTTGTTTGTGTTTGTGTGCGCGCGTACGATTGTGTGTGTATTTTTGTCGTGTGTATGTGTGCATGCGTACGTGTGTGTGTATGTGTGTGTTTGTGTTTGTGTGTGTGTGTGTGTGTGTGTGTGTGTCTTTCCCTTAACAAACCCCTTGTCCCTACACTCTTGAGTGTTTGTTTTGTGTGGATGTGGAGTAGTGTGACTATAAACAGTAACTCTTTTGCTGATGTGATTATAGGTAATGGTGTTGTTTTGTACGTAAAAGACTTTCCTTCTCCAACTATGTATTGATAGAAAGTATAGTGGTTTTAGTATTTGTGTGTTGTTTTGTATAAAAAAATTATTTTAGGTTAGCACTCTCATCAATGTGGATTGTTTGGTAGGTGAAAAGTGTAGTTGGTAAAAAGGGATGTTTTTATTCACGTCCGTGCTTGAGACAAAGTTGAGCGTTCTTCATATATCTGCAAAGTCATGGAGACAATGATCAATAATAGACTTATACACCACCTGGAAAACACCAGCTAATGTCTGAAAATCAAAGTGGATTTAGATCAAAAAGATCCACTATCGACCAACTAATCAGACTGGAAGCCGACGTCAAGACTGCGTTCAACGCCAAACGGAAAAGGGACACGCACCTCATTGCAATATTTCTGGATTTAGAAAAAGGATTTGATCTAGTCTGGACCAAAGGCCTGATCTCCAAACTTAACCAATATGGTGTAATAGGACGCATACATCGATGGATTTCAAACTTCCTAACCGGGAGAAAAATCAGAACCTGAGTAGGGGATGCACTCTCTAAGACCTAAACACTGGATAACGGAACTCCCCAGGGAAGCGTAATTAGTCCCACATTGTTTAACATCATGGTTAACGACCTCGGCAAAATATCAACAATCAATTAGTAGAACTCTCTCAATTTGCAGATGATAGCGGAATTTGGAAGGCAGGAAATCCCAACAGCCAACACATTGTCGATCAGTTACAACAAAGCCTAAATGCTATCGGCAAATGGGCAGACAACTGGGGCTTTAAAATATCCAGTACCAAAACAGTTGGAATGCTTTTTTCTCCATCTACTAGGAAAACTACCACATACCCTAAACTCTACCTACAAGGAACGCCAATCCAATTTGTAACCGAAACGTATTTTTTGGGAATGTTGCTAGATGAAACCATCAGTTTGAATTCACACATAACAACACTAATTACAAAATGTCAACATGACTTAAATTTCATTAAATGCATCAAGGGAACAACGTGGGGAGCGGACCAATCAACAATGCTAATTCTCTACAAATCCCTAATTAGAGCTAAACTGGATTACGGCTGCCAAATTTATGCCTCTGCGAAGAACATCCTACTCCATAAACTCAGCAGCATCCAATACAAAGCGCTTAGATTATGCATGGGGACTCAACCTAACATCTCAATAGAGGAACTACAAATCTTAACGGGAGATCTTCCAATCCACTTGAAAAGAGAAGAGCAAATACTAAGACATGCCACCAGAAATTCAATCCACCAAAACATCAACCGGATTAAAACGGTGATTAACAGGTGCAGAAGACCATTCAGCAAAAACCTAGTTCCATGTCCCCCCTGCAGGCAAAAAGGTACTCACATTATGCATCGAACTCGAACTACCAGGAATACAAGCAGAACAACTTCAACTTAATGATCCTACACCTTGGAAAAATAACACACCCAAGATCAACTTGCCCTAACATTTGGATCCAAGCTACAAAATCCGTTAAGAACTCGAGCATAAATCAACAAAACCATCGAAGAATCATACGCAGGGTACATTAAAATCTTTACAGACGGATCCAAATCCAGCGAGCTAAATAGAACAGCGGCTGCAATAGTAATTCCTGAACAGCAGGTCGAACTTGGCGCCAGACTCCCAGACGGATGTTCCATCTACACAGCTGAATTCTGGGCAATAAATGAAACACTCAAGTGAATCAAAACTCAAGAGCAAAGCCAGTATGTCTTAATAACCGACTCTCTAAGCGTACTTAAATCCCTGGAAACCGGCACCTCAAAAAGCAGACCAAATATGCTAGAGGAGACAATGCTATCAATAAGAGAGATTGAAAATAAACAACAACAAGCCGAATTCCTATGGGTACCCTAGCATATCAATCTCTCAGGCAATGATAAAGCAGACCAGACAGCAAAACACAACCTCATGAACACTACAATAGAATCTATAAAATATAGTGTTCACCAGATATACAGCCAGATTAAAATAAAGATTAACAAGAAATGGCAGCAATTCTAGGAAGCTACTAACAAGGGCAGGCATTTATTCCACCTACAAAAAGAGGTCACTAGAAGCATCAAAACACCAAAAGACCTGGATATGATTGATCTCAACATTATCAATAGAATAAAAACCTGAAAAACACTATTAAGAAATAGCTTTGGGAAACATCTCAACAAGGAACCTAACAGAGATGTGAACTGCCCTCACTGCACTGTACCAGAAACACTTGAACATGTTTTCAACTGCTGCCCCAAGTACCATATCCAGCGAGATAACTTCCAGGTATACTAAAAGAAGATTGGATCCTCCACAACATTCCCCGAGTTCTTAGACCATGTCCACAACAACAGTCTGGGATACACATACAAGAATATCATATTGTACTTGAAGGAAATAAACAAACACGGTAAAATATAACCTCAACTAAAACAGATATAAGGACTATAGCGGCAGGTCTGCTAGCCAAAGGGCAAGTCCATAGCAACACACACAACACGCACACATATTTTTAAAAAAAACAACCCCCCCCCCAAAAAAAACCCCCACACATATATACACACTCCTACACATACTTTGGGGCACAAACCAAAACATCAAAACTAAACGGAACACCAGATAAAATGGAAAACAGGGAAGATATGTAATAAAAAGATGAAGAAGAGAAGAGGTTCTTGGTAGAACTCAGAACCTAACAGAGAAAAAAGAAGAAGAAATTTCTCTTTTCATTTTTCTTCTTTTTTACCCCTTCCTTGCATGCTACCCAACTAATAATACAGGTCTGAGTAAAACAACAATCAGCATACGAATAACTATCAAACTGAACCGCCAATAAAGCATATAAGGTGGCTAACCTGCCATCAGGCTCAGTCGCACAAGGCGACAAAGATTGGCTAAATTAAACCTGGACACTACAGATATCAGCCCCCACCCTATTAAGATTATAAGGTGATTTAAGCCCAGTCATCAGACCCCCAAAATCGCAACGCACAACATATAAGGTCCCAACACCATCCCAAGATGTCATTAAGACCTATTACTATAACCTTAACAACCAAAGGGGCATAGTGTTACTTTCAAAAATATCAAGGCGCAAATCATCAAAACCTATATCCATTGGAAGTCAAATGAGAGGCAACAGCTTATCTTCGGAGTAATGATACCACAGCAACAAAGACCAACAAGGAAAGAACAACAAAGAAGACCAACACGAGAAAGCAGATAAAGCATCGAAAAATAATCATTTTTTTAAAAAAAAAAAAAATTACGGGCACACGGGCGCAAAACAGGTGCTAGGGAAAACATACCAGCAAACACCTGGGTGGAATCCTGATAACACCAAGCCTATGTTGTTAAAAGACTTTCCACTAAGGCCCCCACCCCCTCCTTTTTTTCTAGGTGCACACGGGCGCAAAACAGGTGCTAGGGAAAGCATACTAGCAAACACCTGGGTGGAATCCTGATAGCAGCAAGCCTGTGTTGTTAAAAGACTTTCCACTAAGGCCGCCGCCATTCCTTTTTTTGCTGAGGCTCTTCCTTTGGCTATTGAAGACCTCTTTCGGTAATAGTTCTATCCATAAAACTAGACTCGATCCGTTGGTTCCATCGACAAAATTTAATGACTGTTAAAAACACTGCGTGACTCTAACATATGTGGGATGGTTGACATCCAGCAGTTGATTGGTAACATTTCGAAACTAAAAGTACACAAAATTCAAACTATTATAAATAAGAGTAATGAAATTATAAGACTCGTTGAATAAGATTAATTTGCACAGGTGGCTTACACATTATTGTCTTCTCTTAATGTCCATTAGTACAACTAGACTGAATCTGAAATATAAGTACGGACTGGCGTTTTGGGGCGTGCGCGACATCCATGGCTGCAGCGTTTGCGCCCTCACTGGGTCCCCCTCCTCCTTCTCCTCGACTGGACCTAATTTAGAAGTGCGACATCGCACATGAACTCGGGACTCCGGCGGCACCATTCTCGCAGCCACGACCAATTGAAAAGCCTGACTCTCAGGCATAAACTGGTCGCGAAAGCACTGAGTCATACATGTTTCTCATTCATTCAGGCCATGGAAGCGGGAAGGAGAACCACGCAGCTACGACGAGGCAGAAGTAAATTATCTAAAGCTGCCTGAACTAGAAAAACTAAAACTCTAATTACTACTAACAAGAGCAAGAAACTACGAAGAAACTACCAAGACTCAAGAACAATAAAACAGATCAACTAATTTACTACAGCTACCAAGAATAAAGAACAAAGCAAGGCCAGCAGCAGTAACAGCAGGGCGCCTAGCCGTAAGAACAAAGGAATGCCAGCTGCAGCAGCGCGACTGGCCCTAATTAATCACCACTCCGCCTTACACACTATGTTATAAGGTAAGTAGTATATACATTGACTATTTTCAGATTTAATCATACGGGAAATTTACATTGTGCCCCTTTCATCTTTAACTTTTATTAATTTTAAATTTTTTATTCTTACAATAACAAACCCACGCTATTACTATCTACAACAATACTAACTGCAATACTTTATTAATCTTAACATCAATATCATAAATTCATTGCTATAGGTGATGTATAATTTTAAAAGTGTGAACTAAACTCTTATATTACACAATGCAATGTTTAGGCTAAATTCACTACAAATATTTAAATACCAATCTGAATACAATTTATATAACTGAATCCACTACACTAGAAACTCAACCAAACAATCCAACTACCAATCAAATTTGACCTTATATATTCAACACGAACCAGCTAGAAAACCAAAATAAGCAAACCGATGAATTAAACTCCCAATCAGATTTTACCTTACATATCGAATAGGAACAACATTGAAACTCTAACATACTGAGACTTACTGGACCAGCTACAACCTTACTGACTCGAATGGCCCAAAACATGTGCTAGGCAAAACAAACTAGCAAACACCTGGGTGAAATCCTTCAATCAAAAACAACAAGCCTGTGTTGTTAAAAGATTTTTCACCAAAGGCAGTTCACGACAATCGACATATACTTATACTGACAAATCAACATAACTAAAACATAATCAGTCCTATACATTAATACATAGAGTTACATTTAATATTAACATCTAAATAAATAATCTCTATTAAGCACAATTATATGACTATATATATACCAGCCTTAGATTTTATAATATTTTCAAAGATCAATTAACAATCACATTATCCAAAACAATCACATTTATCCAATAATATATATATAATAACTACTAAATAAACAAAATAACAAATCAGGTCAGGTAAAGTATAGAATCAAACCAGGTCAGGTAAAGTATAAAATCATGTCACAGGGCACCAGGAATCAAACTGCCCTCCTTACCAAGTCTAGGATAGAAACTACTAAGCAAGGCAGGCTTAGGAAAAAAAATGCAAGAAGCTAGCCAACAACAAGCCAACAAGTCAACAAATGCGGAAGATAGTACAGCAGAGGATTTCCCCAGGAACTCCGTAATTGGAACCTACCTAACCTCAACTTCAACAAAAGAAATCACTCAAAGAGAGTTGGAAATTCAGCCACGCATAAGCAGAATCACAAGGGCTTCTACTAAAAAAGCAAACACTACAATAACAAACTGGATGACGCTATAAAAACTAAATCGAGAAAAAAACCACCAATCAACATACAACTCCAAACGAAACAAAAATCTACAACCGAAAACCAGGAACCAGACCACAACAACATAACTACAACAAACAACATAACGGAAAACATAGAGACCAACAACAGGATAACAACAACAACACCAATAACAACCACAGAGGAGGAGAAGAGGGTTGACAATAAAGGAACAGCAACTATCATCAAAGAAACAGACACTGACACCCCAATAAACAACAAAGCAACTGAAACAAGGAAACTGACAACATAATTACAACTACACCAACAACATCCACTGTTGAATAAAGCTGACAGAGCAATAACAGCCGCTACAACACCAACAACTACCAACTACACAACACACAATACACAACACCAGGAGGCACAGCACGGAATAGGACAAGAAACAACACCAAACAACAAAGAAGTTAATACGGAGATATGTACTAACCAAGTGCGGATGGACAACACACCAACAACAACTGCACAATCAACAACACCTACACAAGCAAAATTGATTGCTATTCATTACCAAGATACACACCTCCAAGACACCAAAGATAAAATAATGGACCCCAAACAGGTGTTGAAAGACAACAGGCTGATAACAAACCCAACAACATCAACACATGCAACGCCCAGCAACCTACATAAAAAAGATGCACAATACAGAATGACAACAAGGCAACAAGAGCTCGACAACAATACTACAAAGGCAGCAGCACCAACAACAGTGTCAACAACAACCACAAATATAACATATAACACCCTATGCCACCAAACAACAGCTACTACTCCTAAATACACCATACACTGTAGTCAACAAGCAGGACCATCTGAACACATAACGGCAAGGGAGATGCAGGAAATAGAACAAGCCCTCCAAGAAGCAAGCCAGGAAGTACAGGAAACAATAAATGATACCTATGATAAACCTGAATATGAAGAAGAAGCTCTTACAGAAAAAGAAAAGCAACCAATGAAAGGAAAATAGAAAATCAAGAAAACAGCCATGCCTAATGACAAAAGAACAACAGATAAAGTAAACCAGGCAGCTTAAAAACAACAGCACAGCAATATAAACAACAAAGACATCAGCAACAAAAACAACAAACAACCAAACACAAAGGAAAATAAAATCGTCACAAATAAAGGAAACCAACATCAGGCAAGGTTAAAACCAGCAAAGTACAACTATCACCCACCAGAACTAACTTTATTTATCAGCAGCACCAATCAAAGATTTCTTCGCATTAGTACCAAAAGCCTAGCAGCAACGCTAATGCAAATCATAATGGCATGTTTCGTATCATCTGACCAGACACTAACTACATCATCATCTAGTGCAACACCACACACCAACTCGCCAAATATCCAGAAATAACCAACATAGCGGGTATAGATGTCACAGTCAAAAGACATCAGTCAACATATGAGACACCTACCAAGGACACACCAACGACCACTAATCAAAGCGCAACAACGGCCACTAGCAAAACAACAACAGTCAATCGTGATGGAAAACAGAAGGAAACCTCAAGCTGTGGATTTAAAGCCATCTTAAAAGTAACGGGCACACACATCTGGAACACCACATCAGATATAGCGTATGACCTGGCGTACCACAATATCCAGCACAGAAGAATTACGAAATTAAGAAACAGCCATGGAAAAGAAACTTCTACGGTACTGTTAGAGTTTGCTGAACCACCACCAAAGAACATCAAGCCTGGACCACATGGTAAAACACTCAAGCTGCAAAAATACATCAACAAACCCCGCTTTTGCAACAATTGCCAACGCTGGGGCCTCTTCACATCAAGATGCAGATATCATACACGATGCTACAAATGCGGGGCAAACATAAGGGAAAATGTGCTGCAAAAACACACAAATGTGCCAGCTGTAGATGAAACCACACACCATATTCTGCAGGATGCCCCTACACTACAGCAGAAAGGAAAACTATCCAAATCATTGAAGGTAAACAAATCACATATAACCAAGCCAAAAAAGAATATAAAAGCATTAACTCAACACAAAGAGTGACTCCTCCAAAATCTGTCAACACAACACACCCAACCACAACTACCCCTGAAAGAACCAAGACAATGATCACTCGACATTCAACACCACCAGCTAAGAGAATGATAAACAAAATCCCCCATCCCTCACCCAAACACAACAAGCAGCAACCACACATAGCCAGGGAAAATAACACCCATAGCACGGGAGGAGAGAATAAACAAAAGCAAAAACCAGCTACTTCGCCCAAACACAATTCAAAACAACCAACAGGAAAAGAGGAGCATATTACATCCGATATTTATCTCGACCCCACCCTAATAACTCAATATTTTATGGAACTACGAGAGGGAATACAATAAAACACTCACCATAATCAAATAAAACAGCAGGATTTCTTTCTACTGCTCTTCAGGCTACTGGAAAAGATTTTTCCCAGGATAATTAATCTAACTATAACTATTATTAAATTACATAAACATCATACTTGAACAATGGATACCAACAACGATATAAACTATGCAACAAAATTCATTATATGGCAATGGAATTGTAGAGGGTTATTTACAAATCATGGTGTACTGATATTAACTATTAACACTGCTACCAACAAACCTAACATCCTTTGCTTATAAGAGACACTCCTAACTGAAACAAGTAAGACAGTAAAGAGATACGATGTAAAATTCTTTAAACACAGGAACAATGGGAAAAAAGGACGAGGACTTGCCATTTATATACATAATACAATTACAGACGTAGCAGAAATAGACACCAACGTTGACCTACCTGGCAGTTTGATAGAGTACCAAACAATCACAGTCAAAGTAGGCCAAAATAAAATTACACATTTATAACATATATGACCCAGGAGGGAATAATGCAAACCCCACCCAAAGCTACATAGAACTATTTAAAGTTAAGGGTACAAACAACATTATCTGTGGGGACTTCAACGCACATAACACAGAATGAGGCGGAGACCATTTAGATACAAGAGGGAAAAGCATCGAAAAATACGCCAGGAAAAACCAACTAATAATATTAAACACAGGTACACCCACCAGAATAGACCCCACCACTGGAACATTTACACCAATAGATTTGACCCTAGCAACACCAAACCTTGCACAGATCGTGGACTGGGAAGTACTACAGCAAAGCACACTAGGCAGTGGCCACTTCCCGATATGTATTACAATATACCTACAAAGTCCAAAAGAGCAACAAATAAATATTCAGAAATGGAGAATAGATAAAGCCGATTGGGACCTGTTTCAATAAATCTTGAGCAAAACACAACTAGAAAATCTACGTAGTAATGATACCAACCAATACTACAACAACATAACCCAAGCAATAAATGAAGCAGCACAGGAAAGAATACCCAACACAAGTGGGAAATCAAATAAAACTAGTATACCCTGGTGTACTGACAACTGCCGAATTGCCATCAAAGACAAAAAGAAAGCCCTCAATCGCTTCAAACACACAAACCTAGCCTCGGACTTCATCAACTATAAGCAAAAAGAAGCTAACGCATGAACAATAATAAAGGAAACAAAAAACAATTCATGGCAAGCATACTGCTCCACACTCAACTATCGTACCAACTCCAAAGAAGTATAGGCAAAAATCAAAGCTATGAGAGGAAAGGTCCCAACAACAACACCAAGAATATCAGGAGCCGATATTAACCAAGACAAAGCGGACCAGTTAGCAAAACACTTTGCTAATTTCAGCAGTAACAACAACCACTCTCAAACATTTCTGGCGCAAAGACAAGCTCTAGAAAAGGAATTTCCTCACTTATTCAAGGATCAAACCACAGATCAAACAACCAACTCACCACTGAAAGACAGTTTCAATCTTCAAGAATGGAGAAAAGCACTAATCAACAAAAAATCCACATCCCAAGGAGAAGACAACCTAGGCTATGACATCTACAAACACCTGCCAATAAATATGCAGATAATTATATTCGATTTGATTAACCTAATATGGACAACTGGAAACATACCAATATTGTGGAAACAAGCAATAGTCATAGCCATACCCAAACCAGGGAAAGACCTTAAAAATGTTATGTCATACCGACCCATATCCTTGACGAATACCATCTGCAAAGTCATGGAAACAATGGTCAACAACCGACTAAGACACCACCTGGATAAAAACCATCTACTCTCTGAGAATCAAAGTGAGTTTAGAACTAAATGTTCCACCATAGACCAACTAATTAGACTAGAAGCCAACATTAAACTTGCCTTTAATGCCAAACAGAAAAGAGATAGGCACTTAATCTCGATATTTCTCGACCTGGAAAAAGCATTCGATCTAGTATGGACCAAAGGCCTAATCTCCAAATTCAACCAATATGGCAAATCAGGACGAATGCACCGATGGATTTCAAACTTCCTAACGCGGAGACAAATCAAAACCAGAGTAGGTGACACACTCTCTGAGACTTATACTCTGGACAACAGAACTCCCCAGGGAAGCGTGATAAGTCCCACACTATTTAAGATCATGGTCAACAACCTCGGTGACAATATTAACCACCTAATCGATTTATCTCAATTTGCAGATGATAGCGGAATTTGGAAAGCAGGAAACACCAACAGCCTAAAATATATCGACCAACTACAACAGAACTTAAACACTATCAGCAAATGGGCTGACAACTGGGGATTTAAAGTTTCAAGTACCAAAACAGTAGGAATGCTTTTCTCCCCAACCAATAAAAAACCTCCTATATACCCCAAACTCTATCTGCAAGACAGACCTATACAGTTTGTTAAACAAACATATTTGTTAGGAATGCTACTAGATCAAAACCTCAACTGGAAAACTCAAATAACAACATTAATTCAAAAATGCCAACAAGACATCAACCTCCTAAAAATATCAAGGGGACAACGTGGAGAGCTGATCAACGCACAATGCATATGCTCTATAAATCGTTAATCAGGGCTAAGCTAGACTATGGCTGCCAAGTGTATGCATCTGCAAACGATACTCTGCTTCAACATTAAACAACTTACAATGCAAAGCACTTAGACTATGCACGGGGACACTACCTAACATCTCTCTCAACGAACTGCAAGTACTAACGGGAGACCTACCACAACACTTGAGACGAGAAGAACAAATATTGAGGTATGCCATCAGAAACTCAATTCATGAAGACAACAATCCAACTAAAATGGCAATCAAGAACTGCAGGATACCATTCCGCAAAAACTACTACCACCCCCCATCCACCCACCCCAGCAAGTAAAAAAGTGCATACACTCTGTAACGAAATTGAAATACCAGGGATTCAAGCAGAATAACACCAAATTAGCGATCCCAATCCCTGGAAAAACAACGCTCCCAAAATAAACCTGATGGCGCAAACATTTGGATCCAAACAACAAAATCCATTGAGGATTTTAACCGAAATTCGCAAAATCATTGATGAAACCTATACTGACTATACTAAAATCTACACAGATGGATCCAAATCAAAAGAACTCAGTAGAACAGCAGCTGCAATTGTGATACCGGAACACCAACTACAATTTGGCACTAGACTCCCGGACGGTTGTTCCATCTACACAGCTGAATTCTGGGCAATAAATGAAGCACTGAAATGGATAAAAGCTCAAAGCCACAGCCTCTATGTCATTATAACAGACTCTCTAAGCGTACTAATATCCCTAGAGACTGGCACATTAAAAAGCAGAGGAAATATGTTGGAAGAAACAATGTTATCTATTAGGGAGCTTGAAGAAAAACAATATAACATTGAATTTTTATGGGTACCATCACACATCAACCTGACCGGAAACGACAAAGCGGACCTCACGGCTAAACACAACCTACTCAACAACATTATATACCCTCTTAACTATAGCGTCCAGGAGTTATATAGTCAGGTTAAACACAGAATAAACAAGAAATGACAGCAGATCTGGGAGAACATCAACAAGGGCCGACAATTACTCCAACTACAAAAAGAGGTCACTAGAAACATCAAGACATCTAAAGAACTGGAAACCATCGACCTCAAAATCATCAATAGGATAAAGACTGGAAAAACATTACTAAGAAGCAGCCTTGGAAAACATCTCAAAAAGGAACCAAATCAAACCATAAACTGTCCACACTACCCTGTACCAGAAACATTAGACCAAGTCTTCAATAACTGTCCCAGATACCACATACAACGAAATAATTCCCCAGAGTATCAGAAGATGATCGGGTCACCTACAATGTATCCTGAAATATTGGATAAGGTACATAATAAAAACATCGAAACCACATAAAAAAATATAATATTCTACCTAAAAGAAATTAATAAACATGGAAAAATATAAACACAACTAAAAATATAACACTAAAATACAAACACAACTACAAATATAACTATTACAACAATACACAAAAGGACAAAAGGACTATAGCAGCAGAGTACTGCTAGCCAAAGGGCAACTCCATAATGACTCTACATATTATTTAAATAAACCAGAACAGCAAGAATTAACTAAAAGTGAAATTTAATACAAGTGACAGGGAACCTAAAATACAAGACAAGAAGGGTACTATAAAAATATATTTTTTTTTTTACATGTTACTAAAACACTATCAAATACAGGTCTGAGTAAAATTAGAAACAAATGCATATAACTCTACAACTGACCCTAAAATTAATGCATATAAGGTGGCTAACCCAGCCATCAGGCCCCGTTGCACAAGGCGACAACGACTGGTAGTACAACAACAAACATTATAGATTTTTAGCCCACCTAATCATTTTAAAACTATAAGGTGACCTAAGCCCAGTCATCAGGCCCCCCCCCCCGCACAAGGCGGAAATATATAAACAACAATAAAGAACAGTTCCCAAATATCAACACACAGCACATAATCGCAACATTAACTCTCAGACCTAATACTCTCAACAATTCCTACAAGAGGCACAATGTACTTCTAAAAACCTATCAGTGGCCATTAAATTAAAACAGAATGGCATCAAGGACCAGTCGCAAACATCGAGGCCTACAGCAATAGAAGTCGAAGTCTCAAGTCAAACATCTAACTCCCGTACAACAGAATGAAGTATCACCAACAAAAGACCAACAGGAGAAAGAAAAAGAAGAAGACCAGACATCGACTTTCACTTGCCTAGTTATATATGAGGAACTTCCTTTGGCTATCGAAGTCCTCTTTCGATAAAAGCTCTATCCACACAAACCAAATCTGATCCTTTGTGTACCGCCATCAAAATTAAAGACCTAAGTAAACAACAAACAAGGCGTGACAGAAACAAATATAGGGTACCTGATACCCAGCTGATTGGTACTATTCTGAAAACCAAGAGTACACCATGTACACAAAATTCCAATCTTTTGCCAAAAATAACAG
>JAECUM010041468.1:0-21709 GCA_016617855.1 Megalonaias nervosa
TATATATATATATATATATATATATGCGATCAAGAAATGAAAACTCACTGTTTCCTTAGTCAGTTTGTGAACAATATAAATGCGTAGTATAAATTCCTAAAATCTACATATAGCAGAATGCCAGAAGGGAGAATAAGGAAGTTCATAGTTGTGTTAGGAAGACTGAGTAGAAATATGTATGCATGGGTCAAATTAGCTCTGGTTAATCTAGCTATTACGCTCTTAATGATGTGAGGACTTTAATTGCCTAGTCATCATTGATTTGTAGAACTGAAATCACATCAGCGAGGGACACATTTATAGGATACTATAAGTGACCTCTTCTAAGTGACAAAATATAATTATGAATTTCTTCTTTGGTTTGATGTATTATAAAAACGGCGTATAAATTTTAACCATTTCTCTACTCGTTAATATGACGAGTTTTATATTACACGTGGAAAAGGGAAAAGTTTCTTCTATCTATTCTTAGGTATATGAGATTAGTCGCCATGTTCGAGGCAAAGCAATCTTGATCTCAAACACAGGTTACCAAGCGGTACGTCTTTTGAAGTCGGTATATGAACAGTTGCAATTCCGGATCATCGTACACGTGAACAAAACATCTGAGGTTGGTATTTTTTATGAGTGAAAAGTAGAATTCTGGATAACAGTCAATTTTCATTTTATTATGAGTGAAATGTACCATTCTACATAACAGTTATTTTCTACTAGAAACTTTCAACCCATTTCAATTTCAGGCAGTTTGGAATCACATAGAGATTAATTTAAATGTTTCCATTGTTGATTCTTCCTTAACTGTTGTTTGTTCTGCACGGCTAGCATACGATATATGTAAATGTTTATCTTTTTTGTCTTAAACGTAGAACGAGATATATTTGTTGAGCGGTTTTAAGCGAGTCAAGAAGACTAGATATCAAAGTGATCGTATTGTACTCCTAACTCTTCGTTAACTAGGAAATCTTGGAAATTCTGCAAAATGAGTGCAGGAAAATAGAGACCAAATCTGCCAATGCATTGGTCTGCATTTTATACGGCACTCCAGATAATTTTGACGTCTGTGAACTACCCAATGTCTTCAGCACGGATAACTGCCCAGATCTTGCAGGGAAACCGAAGTTCCTGTATGTAATAGGTAAGTGTTAGCACAATCTGTAAGACGTGTTTCAAACATTCTTCAGGATTGTAAATCGAGTATCCACATTGTCAGAAACTGTTGCCGGGTTAGCAGTGAAGTACAAAACTGGCTGGTGACAACTTTTATCCTCAGTAATATTCAATTTTACATTACAGTGAATTGGACAATTGTCTATTCTAACTACTATACAATCAACTGAATGAATATGATATGGAGTTCATGTATGATTAATTTAAATACCTCTGTTGATTTATTACACTTATGAGTACTTAGTACTCTATTGATAGAAATTAAACTTATGAGTGTTCAGTAGTCTATTAATAGAAATTAAACTTAAGAAATTCAGTACTCTGTTGATAGAAATTAAACTTAAGAGTACTCATTACTGAGTCCAGATTCTGGGAATATATTTGTTGCCTTTTATTATAATGGCAAGTTTCATGGTCCTGTGGCTACACCCTGTAGTCGTTTATTTCGACTCTTTTGAAATATAATGATTTATTTTAGTGTTATATATATAGAAACACACACACACACACACACACACACACACACACACACACACACACACACACACGCACACACATCAAGGCATTTAAATCTGAAAACACTTTCTATAGTCTTAAATTTATCAATACATTGCAGGAAATGACACTCTGGTCAAACAAGTGGAATGCATTCAAGCAAGAAAGCTAGGACCAGACTATTTTGTTGGCGCTACAGGTATGAGATCATCGTAACAAATACTCATATCAAAGCAAATTTTTCACCTGCCAAGTTGATTAGATGGTGTTTTATTTTTCTCCAAATATTTAATTTTCAAGGAGTTTCGTGTGGCTTTTACCTAACATGACACACAGCATACAAAATAAACGTAAGGCGGTACCCAAAAAACTAGTCACATTCCAAAAGTTAAGCGCCTCATTTCTGAAACCTGCTTAATAGTTAATATTTAATATTTCTTAGAAATTTTGTCAAAAATCTAAAGTTTTTAATTTTGAACTTTCAGATTCTGATTAAAAACTATAAATTTTTAACTTTTCGATATCAATATTTCAATTCAAAATCCATATTTGACAAGTTTGGGTAATTAAAAAATAAATAAAAAATCATTTTTAAAGATATTTTTAAACTTCTCCTTTTTCGAACTTTCTTAGATTCTACTCTTCAATACAATTGCTTAATTATGTAAAATTCGTTGGAGAAGGGGAGATAATGCAACAATTTTAATGTTCAGCTTCTAATTCGCTTTTTTATTCTAGTTGTAATTTGTACCTTATATAAAAAAATAAAAACATATAATATTTAAACAAGACTAGACCACATATTCTCTTCACTTTTATGTCTCATGCTCAAGCTCTCATTAATAAAAACCTTGACTCTCTCTAACTATAACGAGGAATAAGTTAGAATCATCAAACTTTCAAGATCTTCATAACGTTGCTTACCCTGCTAGCATACTCATATTTATCACAAAAGTATCGCTTACAGTACGAGACATTGTGAAAAGGATATGGATTTATAAGAAGGCAAAGCATGACAGGCTGATGAAAAGGAAATACAGCGAAACGGAAGAGGGTTAACTTATTAGATATAACAAAAATTAAAAGGGGTTTATAATGGAAATGATTTTTGCTTGAAATATATATCCGTTTTTGTGTATGAGCGCATGAAAGCAAGGGGAAAGGTGCCGTTCGTGATATGGGTTCGATCACTGTCCGAAATGTATTCTAACTCTCTAATATTTCATTAAATTAAATTAAATTAAATTTAATTAAATTTAATTAAATAAATAAATATATGAGAGTTTTCGAATTTTAGCCTCAAGCTGAGTTCGTGGGGACTCTGATTGATAGCAACATGCTGACGAGAGGTAAAATGGAAATCAGGTTCAGAAGATATCTAAATTATTACTACCAGCGTAATAACTTGCTGAACACATGAATGATCGTAGCTGCGTAAACAATACGACAAAAAAGTTAAATCTGGTGATGTGGATAATATACATGTATTTCCAAAACAATATGTAATGAATAAAATATAATATTCTCTTTTGTGCTTGTGGGGACTACAACTACTTCTACGAAAAATGTACCATAATTAATTAATTAGAGACTTGTCATCAAACTTAATTGGTTAATTAGAGACTTCTCATTAACCTCTCAACATGGCTTGCCCGATGAGATGTGTCAGAGTTTTTTTTTGCTCTCTTTTACTAGCCACGAACTTGAAACTGAATGAGAAATTACAGTATACTTTGAAATGCATGTATGAACTCCTCAAAATTGCATGTTTGTAAACTAAATTTGGGAACAATTCTACACGCCATTATGCCCAGCAATAATTTAAATATCCTTTGAACGATGGCTCTCTAAACATTGGACTGCAGAGATTTAAGAAAAGGGTGTTTCAGAACAAAATAATTGGCTTGAAACATCCAAAGTGCCCACGTCGAGGAAGACTTTGAAAAGGAAACTGGAAAAAGATGGGGAAGCAATTCAAGACCGTCTGGCAAATAAAACGCAGTGGATGACAGAAATGAAGGAGAAGTTTGTTGTCATAGTATACGGAATAGAAATAATACATTATCTGTCTTAGGAGAGGCTGCACGCTTAGCACACATGGGAAAAGTATGTATGTATGTATGTATGTATGTATGTATGTATGTATGTATGTATGTATTGTTATGTATATTTAATTTAATTGTTTTTTGTTAGTTTTAATTTTTTTTAAAAATTCCATTACATGCTATTGCAATATAACTTTGTGTACTGGATTTAACATTGTCTAGAATTTCAGTTCAGTTCTGTTTCACCTGACTTTTAAAAAAAACAAAACATTTTTATTTCATTGATAAACACCTAATAATAGAAACATTGTATCTAGTTCCTGACCTTGTTTGAAAATCAGTGATAGTTTTGGTAAACAACTTTTTTTTTATTATTTTGTTTTATCTTTCTCATAGGATAACAAACTTCTATTTTTCTAGAAGGTTGACCCTCATCCGGGAATCTGTTTTGCGTCTTAAATTAGTGTATAACTGTTGTCTTAATAGAAGATTGTTAGTTGGGCTTAAAACATGTGACACATTAAGTTATGTTTTGTTATGACCAGTTTGAGTTGAATTTTTATTTTATTCAAGTGATTCTTTTCAGTGGAAATATATAAGTGCTCCTACAACATTTTTGGACAAAGATATTCACTGGAACTTATACAGAATTCGAAACTGGAATAATATTTTCTGTGTTTCAACAAGAGACTGTTGACACATCAGTACAATGCTGGCTATTACAGACGTCATCACTTTCCATCTTGAATTTCATCGGGATTTGAACTCAGATTCACTTAGAAATATTCATTGATAGGACTTGTGTTTTTTAATTCTTTGATTATTTTTCGATTTAATTCGTAAAACCGTAAGTTCATTTTTCTCATTTTTCACTTTGTAATCTAGGGAAATAAATTATTTGTTAAATTTTACAAAGCTTGTTGTCTTCACTCTTTTCTGTTACATTTTTTTAAGAGCATAGACTCGTAACAGTATGTATGTATGTATGTATGTATGTATGTATGTATGTATGTATGTATGTGAAGCAGAAGTCACGCATAAATACCACCAGACTAAAACATCCACTCGAATATGCTTGGTTTGTAAATGGTCTCATGTACCTCGATTATTATACTCCTCCCTTCTATTCTGAAATTCGCACCTGAACATTATCTCCAGTTCAAAGCAGTCGAAATTCATTCCAGAATGTACCACCAATTATTGACGGTTGGATCGAGCCCCAAAACTGGTTAGTAACTGGACCATATACCTCGAACACTATGTATATATGTATGTATATAGGGTTTAATGGCACGTAGCACAATCATGGCTATATAGTGTTGATTAAAAGTTAAGTTCTAAATATGTAATTGTAAATATTGCAAGAAACATTATTAAGATAGAGCCTTCCAGGCAAAAATGAACATGTAGACATGCAAGATAAGAGATTAAAGGTAAAGATGGCAAAAATCTTTACAATGTTGATAACATTCAAAATTTAAAAATCTTTACAATCATTACAGTTTGTTATATAAACCGCATTCTTTTAAAATGTCGGAGATTTCACTGGTGGTACATCATCATAAATCTTCTTAATTGAATTCACATAAAAATGGAAAACAGAACCTTTATTTCACAAGGTGGGAGTTAAGAACGTGTTCCACTGTCATTATAGCAAAAGAAAGATATATCAAGAACTAAAACTGATGCATACTTACAACAAAGATAAAATGTATAACTTAATAAATAGACGCGGGTTTAGTGGTGATAAACCGGGGGGTGGATAGAGAACAGTAGACAAGCAGGTTTCGCAATGGCAACATAAGCTCTATAGGAAACTTAATAAAACGATGAGGAATAAGAAGGCGGAGGAGGAAAACACGCTACAGGTACAACAGCATGCCAAGACATATTACAGTCAACACTGTAATTGAGATAAAAGATTCAAACATAAAAATTGAGGTGACCATTAGCAAAAATATAGAGGTAAACAATATAGAGTAAAACAGTTAAAAGAAAAAAAAAAAAAAAAAAAGCAGAAGGCAAACAAACGACTGGTATACAGATAACACATCGGAGAAGAGAAACAAACGACTGGTATACAGATAACCCATCGGAGAAGATAGAAACAATTAAAACGATATTCAATAAGCAGGAAATTGCATCATTCTGGAGCAACATATGAGACGAATCAACAAAGAAATAAAAACATTGTAGAGCGATACAAAAGTCAGAGATGAACTTGGGATGATGACATGCAAAAGAATGCCACTATAGCAAAACTATCAATGCCGAATAATGGAAAGCCACGCCCAGATAATGTTCATTGGATGTTAAGAAATTCATGAATATCCATGGTACATTAACAGCTCAACTTGAGCATTGTATAAACACATGCAGAAATTCAGCATGGATAACGAGACGTTGCACTGTCCCGATGATGCATGACAAAGAGAAGTGTCCGCTAGTGAGTAAGGAAAGGCCGATAATTTGCCTGGCAATGGTGCGGAAATTACTTACTAGAATAGTTTCAGATGTTTTACTTCGTCAGACAAGAAGGGATGTAGATGTAAGACGAGATGAACATCTATATTTTATAATAACAATAAGAATAAATCTACGCATGACATGGAATCAGCAACAAAAAAAGAGGGGGGGGGCATGTGATATTGACACAATACCTTACTCGTAGACAGGAGTGTCTGTTGTTGATTGGCACGGCTAGAAACATGCGAAGAGGAATCGCAAACAACATTATATCTCGGAGAGCGCAACGATCCAGGGCAACGTTTCGGGGGATGTAAAGTCAAAAGGGATATCTTCGAAGGAGATTACTGTTAACATTGCTGATCGTGATCTCACTTACATATAAGGAGAAAACAACAGAAGGCAAAAATCTCGTGAGCAACCAGAGACTGAAACTTGGAACACTAAAATTATCTAGAGTACTTGTGACAGACAGTATTAAATATTGTGAGATCAAGAATGAAATAAGAAATGAGCACATACAAAGGATACGAAAGTACAAGAAAAAAATAACTGGGTGTTAAACTGTAGCAGACTTTAATACCCGGTACTCTTCATCATCCGGAACACAGTTGTATCGTGGACTGGACAATAAAAGAATGGAATAAATGGATAGAATGACTGGCAATCTAATGTCCATCCTTGGTGCGATGCATCCAAGAAGTGATATAAACAGAATGTACCTTCCAATACAGCTAATAAAGTACAGAGGCTTGATAAGAGGTGAAGATTGTTTTGATACATTAAAGAGTAGCCTGGGCAAAAACATCAGAGAAAGTAGTAAATAATTTTTAGCCTTTGTACACAGACAGTGCCTCCTCAAATACCATAACTAAAAGAATTATTGCCAGTAAAGGAAGACTAAAAAGAGAACATTTGATTGGTTGGAAAAGGCAATGCATAAACATAGTGTGCTAGAGCAACAATACATCAAGCTACTGAGGGCACTGGGTGCTGGCGTCAACTGATATAACTGAAGAAACAGAAGTGTCCTGAAACTCAGAAATTGTACCAGCTGTAATATCCTACAATCAAGCTGGACGGCCTAAGACGCGAGGAATTCACTTTAGTCAGATATACTACATGAAGTCGAGGTCTCTGAGATCTGAGGCCACGGGGAGTTTTCTTATCTTGGTAAAAAATACAAACCCAAAGTACCAGCAGAAGGTGGAAGATAATAATAATAATAATAATAATAATAATAATAATAGTGGTAGTGCCAATTCTGCAAATACCCAATTATATTACCAGAAAATAACCAGTAAGGTAATTCTAAGTTTCAATGCCATTCTATTCCATGGAAATTCAAAGTTACAATACCATAATTTTACATGGCAATTAGGCCAATATTTCACACCAAGTCAAATATGTAGTAAATGACATGATTTTTTTTCACAGGCTTCTTCGGGATCATGTTCTTTATCTATGTGCAGCATTTGTTTGCCCACGAGTTGGATGCGGCTTCCATGTGGGAATTGGTAAGATGTTTTTATTTGAAAATGTCCAAAATGTGTCAACGGTACAATGTCCACAATGTGTCAACTGTACAATGTCCACAATGTGTCAACTGTACAATGTCCACAATGTGTCAACTGTACAATGTCCACAATGTGTCAACTGCACTCAATTCAGCTTTACGACAATAAAGTCAATACGAAAAATACTGTTTGCCAATCTGTGGATCCTTTATTGAAAAGTGAATTACTTCATTGCAATTCGATCCAAGCTTGTTATGTCTTAGAGGAAACCTATAAGCAGCAACCATCTAAAGTACAATGATTCCACTTGATTTTATACGATTAAACATCACATAATAATATTTTCATAAAAGACATGACAGAAGCAATCTCGCTCCATGATTGAATGGACCTTGAACATATACTTTGCATCAGATAACCTACAGTATATTTTTGAACAATATATTTGTATTAATATACTTATAATCGCAATGAGATTTTGACTGTTATAGGTGGATATATTTTATCTTTTTATTGCCAATCCTGCCATCCACTTCAATGTATGATTTTGTTTTAGATCACCCTACTCACAGATTAGATAGTGGTCAGTAACAGAATATACCGAGACATTCGTTCCAACATATTCTATTAGTGACTACTATCTAGTCTGTGCCATAAGAAACATATTCTGTTAGGACTACTATCTAGTCTGTGCCATAAGAAACATATTCTGTTAGTGACTACTATCTAGTCCGTGCTATAAGAAACATATTTTGTTAGTGACTACTATCTAGTCTCTGCCATAAAAAACATATTCTGTTAGTAACTACTATCTAGTCTGTGCCATAAGAAACATATTCTGTTAGTGACTACTATCTAGTCCGTGCTATAAGAAACATATTCTGTTAGTGACTGCTATCTAGTCTGTGCCATAAGAAACATATTCTGTTAGTGACTACTATCTAGTCCGTGCTATAAGAAACATATTCTGATAGTGACTACTATCTAGTCTGTGCCATAAAAAACATATTCTGTTAGTGACTACTATCTAGTCCGTGCCATAAGAAACATATTCTATTAGTGACTACTATCTAGTCCGTGCCATAGGAAACATATTCTATTAGTCACCACTATATAGGCTGTGCCATAAGAAACATATTCTGTTAGTGACTACTATCTAGTCCGTGCTATGAGAAACATATTCTATTAGTCACCACTATATAGGCTGTGCCATAAGAAACATATTCTGTTAGTGACTACTATCTAGTCTGTGCCATAAGAAACATATTCTGTTAGTGACTACTATCTAGTCCGTGCCATAAGAAACATATTCTGTTAGTGACTACTATCTAGTCCGTGCCATAAGAAACATATTCTGTTAGTAACTACTATCTAGTCCGTGCCATAAGAAACATATTCTGTTAGTGACTACTATCTAGTCTGTGCCATAAGAAACATATTCTGTTAGTGACTACTATCTAGTCCGTGCCATAAGAAACACATTCTGTTAGTGACTACTATCTAGTCCGCGCTATAAGAAACATATTCTGTTAGTGACTGCTATCTAGTCTGTGCCATAAGAAACATATTCTGTTAGTGACTACTATCTAGTCCGTGCTATAAGAAACATATTCTGTTAGTGACTACTATCTAGTCCGTGCCATAAAAAACATATTCTGTTAGTGACTACTATCTAGTCCGTGCCATAAGAAACATATTCTATTAGTGACTACTATCTAGTCCGTGCCATAGGAAACATATTCTATTAGTCACCACTATATAGGCTGTGCCATAAGAAACATATTCTGTTAGTGACTACTATCTAGTCCGTGCTATGAGAAACATATTCTATTAGTCACCACTATATAGGCTGTGCCATAAGAAACATATTCTGTTAGTGACTACTATCTAGTCCGTGCTATAAGAAACATATTCTGATAGTGACTACTATCTAGTCCGTGCCATAAAAAACATATTCTGTTAGTGACTACTATCTAGTCCGTGCCATAAGAAACATATTCTATTAGTGACTACTATCTAGTCCGTGCCATAGGAAACATATTCTATTAGTCACCACTATATAGGCTGTGCCATAAGAAACATATTCTGTTAGTGACTACTATCTAGTCCGTGCTATGAGAAACATGTTCTATTAGTCACCACTATATAGGCTGTGCCATAAGAAACATATTCTGTTAGTGACTACTATCTAGTCTGTGCCATAAGAAACATATTCTGTTAGTGACTACTATCTAGTCCGTGCCATAAGAAACATATTCTGTTAGTGACTACTATCTAGTCCGTGCCATAAGAAACATATTCTGTTAGTAACTACTATCTAGTCCGTGCCATAAGAAACATATTCTGTTAGTGACTACTATCTAGTCCGTGCCATAAGAAACATATTCTGTTAGTGACTACTATCTAGTCCGTGCCATAAGAAACACATTCTGTTAGTGACTACTATCTAGTCCGCGCTATAAGAAACATATTCTGTTAGTGACTGCTATCTAGTCTGTGCCATAAGAAACATATTCTGTTAGTGACTACTATCTAGTCCGTGCCATAAGAAACATATTCTGTTAGTGACTACTATCTAGTCCGTGCCATAAGAAACATATTCTGTTAGTAACTACTATCTAGTCCGTGCCATAAGAAACATATTCTGTTAGTGACTACTATCTAGTCCGTGCCATAAGAAACATATTCTGTTAGTGACTACTATCTAGTCCGTGCCATAAGAAACATATTCTGTTAGTGACTACTATCTAGTCCGTGCCATAAGAAACATTCTGTTAGTGACTACTATCTAGTCCGTGCCATAAGAAACACATTCTGTTAGTGACTACTATCTAGTCCGCGCTATAAGAAACATATTCTGTTAGTGACTACTATCTAGTCTGTGCCATAAGAAACGTATTTTATTAGTCACCACTATATAGGCTGTGCCACAAGAAACATTCTGTTAGTGACTACTATATAGTCTGTGCCATAAGAAACAAATTCTGGACATCATTCAAAAGGGCCATTACCAATATAACATACCAATTCTATAACCGTTTTAATAAAGATACCTTTCAGACCAACTTGAAATATGATATAAGCAATTGTCAACGTATTTTTCAAAATCCATACCTTGATAGACAACGTTGGATGGCACTTTTTCTTGCGGTTCTAAATCGACATATTCAAATTAAATGCAAAAGGAGCAAGATAATTACGCAACCTGACTGTTTAATATAAATACAAATATATTGTTCCAACTGTTTCAGATAAGGGAAGCCTTAAAACTGCGCGATTTCTAGCATGAAAAGGATCGTTTTTCACGATTATTTTTAAAAAATGTGACAGCAGAAAAATATGGAAATGTTTTCGTAACTTTAATTCAGAATACTAGTACAGATCTATTTGCTATTATAAACGCCCTAAATACCTTCTTCACTTCATTAACTTCAATACTTGGAGCATCACAAGTTTTTCACTCATTGATATTTGTTGAGTCAAAAGTCCCATCTCATATATGAGTCCAGATCTCTTATATATGTGTTCAAGATGTTAAAGATATTTTAGAGAAACTTGACGGCAGTAGGACTAGATGAAATTTCACTTATTGGCTCAATTTGCTGCCCTTTTAATTGCAAACTTGATAAATACAAATAATGGCAATCTTTCCAACTAAATTGACATTATCCAAAGCGTTCCCAGTCTTTAAACAGGATGATAGGTCTGCAGCAAACAAATATTGACTTATCCAACGTTTTTGAAAAGCACATCGCATTTCATCTACTCCGATTTTAAAATAAATATAGCCTTCTACGTTATGTTTCGGATAAAAGCATCAATTTATGCCAAACTGATCACAGAAATTTGGCTAGCAGCTATAGATGACTGCAACAATAACTGGAGCAATATATTTAGAAATTTAAAAAGCTTTTGTTTTAGTAGATGATGAAACATTGATGAGAAAACTAAAATCACACAAAATGAGTGATAATTCACTTGCTTGATTTGGTTTTTTCCTAAGTTTTTATGTTTATGTGGACAATGTTAAATCTCTACTATAATAAGTCCAAAGTGGAGTCCCTCAAGGTTCTATTCTTGGCCTTTTGCACATTCTCTTTTTCATTATTGATTTACCACTTCATAATAATGGCGCTGAAATTGACCTTTTTGTGGCTGGCATTCTTACATGCCGTGAGTGATACAGTCCCTTCCCTTGAACAAAATTTACGACAATTGAATCAAGACAAACAATACAGAAGTTAGAGGTTTAGTAGAATCTAAGTTGAGGTTTATACCGAGACAAGGAAATCCCACGAGACAAGGAAATCCCAGTCGAGGGGTTACATTATTTGTCTCCCTGAGATTTACTGCAAACTCCAAATTAGATTACTTTTCTTATTCAGGTTAAAACAGCCCATAATTATTGCAATACATCTTGGCACTTTACAGTCAGGTACTATTATCTTCTCAAGCTTTTCTATATGTTATTCCATCTTATAATGTTTTATGATTGCTCCATATGGAAGAATTGCGATGCAACTAATCCTACCTAGATAATTAAGCTCCAAAAATGAGCCACAAGAAGTTTTGCAAGAAAGGCTATCCATCCTAACATATATTTCCTAATTTGCAGTGATCACCTTTAATAATAGAGTAAAGTACTTTAGGCTATTTTTACATAAATCTTTTCATACCATGGCTCCACAATATATCAATGATCTCCTAATCCCAGCTTATAATATCGAGTCATACAGCCTATGGCATATTTCAATTCGAATTTTCATTTGCCTAAATTCAAAACATCTTTTGCATATTCAGCAGCATTGTTATGGAATATTATCCCCAATGATATTAAACAAATATAAACACTCTCTTCTTTTAACACAGCGCATCACAATTTTATTCTTTCTAATGATGCCATAGCTCAAACAAATTGAGATAACAAACTTCCTACCTTCCAATTCTACATGTAAATTTTATGTCTGTTTTGGTTTAATGTGAATATATATATGTGTATGTATATTTAATGTTACATGTGGATATGTCAGACAGTACAATATGAGCTACATTTGTGTATATGCATTGCATTTTAAATTTTAATATTCTGTTATTAATTACTACATGAAACATTGGTGGATTGAATCAACCAAATGTATTATAATCATGTTATTATTATTATTATTATAAACCTTCGTGCTACGCTTTGTAAGGTCACTAAAGATAGGAAACTAAATGGCATGCATATTTTAATTCGGGTCTTTTTGCTACGAAGTGCTCGTGAGAAAACTTCAAGCTGAATTATTTGATACACTCCATGTGTGTGTGTGTGTGTGTGTGTGTGTGTGTGTGTGTGACAGTTTTCACATTTTAAGTCAAAGAGCTGTGTGTTTTCTAATCTGCTGATCAATCTTTTCTTATTTTTTTCATAAAGATTATACCGGAGTTAAATGGGTCAATGCATTATTTCTATTATTTCCATCTATCTGCTAAGGTTAGAATTTTTGTTAAATGTTGGTGCTTAAGTTTTGAGGCGATGGTTTTGTTACATTGTTCGTATCATTGCTTTGCATGTTTCTAGCTATATCACATTTTACAACAAAAGTCTTTACATATTTGCAAAAGAAAAAAAATAAGGCTGATGTATAAAAGTTTGCATTCAGCAGATTACGATTTTTCTGTATTTCAGGAGGAACAATTCTCTGTTCTTCATAACTACAGCGTGCGAAGTTACAGTACTCTCACAAAGGAGTTCTACTTCTTTCCTGGACTTACTACATCTGGTTAGTAAAGCTGGCAATGTCTCCATGATTTATTGACATTGTTTGATACGAATTATCACTTTTTAACGAGACCACTGAAATCCACCATTACATCCAGTCTTGTTCATTTATTCGATTGTGAATCATCTGCATTTTCTAAAGACAGTGTTTAATACAATTACTGGAATCTTGTGACGGTTCCAAGAATTCGACGAAGTAATTTAGGTACATTATATATGATATGCATATACCACGATCTTAATTTATAGCCAAAAATACTAATTAGAGTGGACATGGAATACAAACTCCTCATATAGTCCTAAATTAGTTCGTACTAGCTGTTTCATTTGATTATACTGCTCTCATTTTAACTTGTGAATTTTTGTACCCTTCTAATACATTCCGATTATAGCATGCCAGATAAATGAACGGTTACGAATTTGTTTCTGTCTTTCCTATCATTTTGTTACGAAAAAGATCCAAGAAAAACACGTAATTTTCGAAACAGGGTGGGTTTTGTTTTTTTTTTTTTTTTTTTTTTTTTTTTTTTTTTTTTTTTTTTTTTTTTTTTTTTTTTTTTTTTTTTTTAATGACAACGGGCGATTCCATTCGATTATTTTCTGGCCTTTACTTGCTTTAAAAATACATTCCGCTTTCTCATTCGCAGAAGACTTGGGATACTTGCTGTAACATCTTACGTTAAAATCGGAAATATTGTTTCATGGTCTTCATGAATAAATCATGAAGAAATATTGTTTCATGGTCTTCATGAATAAATCATGAAGACCAAGAGCACTAATTTAATCCATTTTGAAAAATACCATTCAAGCTTTAAGACAGTTAACATTTATTTCTGTTGGATTATACCGTAAAGAACAAAAGATGGCGAGTGTGCATCATTGTCTTTCGTTACTACCATTTGTCTGTTTTTCCTACATATCATTCTATCATCAATACTACGATGTCAGAAATTTAATGAATAAATAACGTCGAGACTATCTGAAGCCAAACTCAGATGGTGTCATTTACAGGGGCCTTGGTGAAGAACGGTTACATAGATATGTCAATTTAGTTGTCAGTTACGGATTTAATTTTTTTTTAAAATGGAAAATCCGCGAACTCGTTTTTGTTCTTTTACGTGTGAGACCATTTTTAGGTCTGAAATAATCATGTTTGAACACTCCTATACAACGTGGTTAATATGAATAAAAGGTTCTTAAATGGTGTACGAGGAAACTCTTTCTGTTGGCTAGACATGCCACACGAGATCGAACAAATGGATCCATACGAGATGGAGTTATATCTGAAGATGGTGGAGAAGAGTAAGATGAAAACGTACAACATTCGTCTGATGTTTGTCGGGCTGTTTGGTGCCGGCAAGACGAGTCTGGCCAGGCGGATGATGAACTGTGGTATAGATGGCGTTACTAGCACGGATGGCATCGATGTTCACATCGGACGATGTCGAATTAATCTCAGGGATGGAAGATGGATTACAACGGGAGGTATAGTAAAACTTGTTTGGTTAGAATTACAGTCATAGAATGTTAAAGTATTTAAACAATTGCCTTTGTTTTTCATATCCTTTTACTAATTACAATATTTCACAGGAATATTTAAATGGTAAATATGCCAGCATAATTTTTATGACACCCAGTTTTGACAACAGCATCCAATCTGTTACTTCTCTCAGTAATTGTTCGTGATATTAAAGTTATATCTTGGCGCCTTTGATTATTTTAGATGCATCTCATAAACCGTATGCCAAACTCTCTCGGCTGTTAAATGAAAACCCGGAGGAAGAAGCCAAATTACCCAATCTCCAAGATCTTGCGTCAGATCAGTCTTTCAAAAAGAGGAAGTTTATGGAAGACCTTGTTCCCTCGACTGAGACCATTCCATACATAGAACAACAAAAGACAGTAGCAGTGAACACGGCACATGCAAGGAAAGATCATGTTTCTGTCAAGAAACAAAAGAACGAGGAACGTGTGGGAGAACTGTTGTCATCAAGTCATGACATGAGCTGCCATGCCAATCAGAATTCTTCAAATGAGGTGATATGATTCTATAACAGTATACGCTCATATAAATATTTTTCTCAGTATTCGCTTTGAGTCCAACTAAAGACTGTCTGTTTCGCAAATGATTTTGTTTCCCTAAATTTAATAGGCCCCCTTTATGCATTTCTTTCGGTCACTAATGAATTGTTTGTTTATCTATGTAAAAGATTTCAATTAGCTATGTTAAAGAGCAGTAGTAAATAAGGTGGAAAAAAAATTCAAGAAAAATTTTGGTAAGTGTAGTCCTTGTAAAATCACAATTTTCTGACCCATAAAGTAATGTCAAACATTTGGGTTTACATATATAATTGAATCCAAACTTTCGGTATCATATATTATTCTTTTTTCATCGGTCCTGCGGGAACTTATGAATGGCCAAAATTATAGTTTCCATAACTATGAGATCACAAATTCACTCTAACATTTAAAGAAATAACTATATATGTGGAGCATTTTTAGGCAAGTTTAATTTTTGACACCATCCATAACAATCATTAAAACTCCATGGCAACCAGTTGGAAAATACGTTTTCTTATTTTCCCAAAATAAACTGGAAATATTTTGATCAAAGTATTGGAGGAAATATTTAGTAGATCATAATCTACAAACAAATGTATGTATCTTGGTCCCCATGACAGCCAGGTGCCAAACATAATTTTGACACCTTTTTCAAAACCACTTCATTTAATGTTGTCAACAATTCAAGAAATATTCAATGTGACGTATTTTATTTAACTTTATTTCCATAGCAAACAAGCACATTTAACATCAGCCAGATATAAACTCGTTTGAAAGTCAAATGGGCAGTCCTTGAGCTAAATGCAACCAGGAGAAAAATCCCTGAACCAGATTTAACCTGAATATTACTATTTTTTTTACTGTTATTTCAATCTAAGCCTAGTGAGCCATACTTGGTTCTTTTAATATATGTTTCATTTATCCCTTGATAATTCCGTTTGTTTTCTTTAAAAGGAGTCAATAGTTAGGACTTGTGTAAAATATTTCCATTTATAATATCATGCCGTTAAGTCCGTGGTATATGAGATTTACTTTGTCTATCCATGACTGTGGATCTATCTGTCTTCCTTGTTCATGCTAAAACTCCTATACAGCTTCTCTTATTAACATTATTAAACTTGTACTATCTGTGAATTTGAGAGAGAGAGAGAGAGAGAGAGAGAGAGAGAGAGAGAGAGAGAGGTGATAACGTAAACTTTCAACCTGTAACACTTAAAGATGACCAACCACACCCACGATTGCTTTATCCACTGTTCTTAAACTACTTCTTTATTTCAAGGAGAGAACATTACTACCTATTAAAACTGTTTTATCCCATCGTCGAGAGCAGTGCATAGCTTTTTATTATCACACAAATTTATCTCAAATCATCAACATCCACTCTCAAGCCGTTTACGTTTAGAGAACCATTTTGCTTTGTCACGTGATGACATTATCTTCGTCAAGCTCTATTTTTAGACGAGGAAAGCCCAACGTAGCTCACAGTTTGTCCATCTTTAAATACGATTTTCAGCCTTGTTAGACTGAATAAGAGTCTAGTTTCAAACTTTTTCAAATTTCGAATCCAACTTAGAAAATGGAAGCAAAGAAAATTTTTTGAAACATTTTGCAGTAGAATCTCTTTAAACCAAGTTTAAGGAAATGTGGATATCTGTGCATTATGTCGATACCAATGCACAGGCCATAAAGGTCAAAAGTTGATGTTTGCGGTGTCGAATACAACATGCTATGTGTGACCTCGTCATCCTCGTGTTACTCTCTGGTGATTGGCATAATTCTAGCTCCGATCACCGAACATGCTCTTCCGATGAGGTTTAATAGACCTGATAAAAAAAAAAAAAAAAATCAGAAGTACTGTGCATTGATATCGTAGATGCATTATACATACCATCTTCTTTAGAGAGCAATAAGGTAATTACGGTTTAAAATTGCTCGAAAGCCGATACAGAAACAGGCAAAGGTTGATTTCTTGTAGCGCATTTATATGCTGTTGGCACTACTACTACTACTATCCGATCTGAATGGGTTTCAAAACTACAGATTTTTTTTTTCAGCTTAATTTAGGGCCCACAGCTCTCTCTCCGTCCGTTCACACTTACTGCAACCACAAAAACATTGCAACCCTTACACACGACTTGGTGTCATTGGATAGGTGAATTTTTGTTAACTGTTTCGTTTTTTCAGGTCCAATTTGCACCTCGTATATCAGTTTGAGATCTCATCTATAGTAGACCAGTGTAACAATGCATTATTCATGAATCATGCTATATATTTTAATTATTTTAATACAATTTGCTGTCTAAATCATTTCATAGACCAAGATGTGCCTTCGTTTATCTTTTCTCATCAACTCCGTTTGGTCCCGAGTTGTGACCCAGAGTTGTCACTTAACTTCTGTCTTTGCATGGTATGTGGCTTGTAAACTAACAGCTCAGCAACCATTCAAAATATTCTGATGGAATTTGGTAAGAACATTATTTCTTAAGCCCACTGTGCCACTGAAGAGTTCTGTTTCGCGTATATATTTTGGACAGAGTTATGACCCTTGTCAGTTAACTTTATATCTTTTACTCGAAGATCATTGTAATCAGGATAGCCCGGACAAATTATTTGCACCGATTCTGATGCATTCTCAAGTGAACACTGTTTTCTTTACTTAGATGCGTCTCTTATGGGTTTTGTTTCGTATACTCCCTTTTTGACAGAGTGTTGGATTTTGTGGACCAGCTTCATCTCTTTACAGCGGACGATGCACGCATTGGTGAATCCTCGAAAGTGTTGAATTTCAAATATTGGATTGGACGTCATCCTTTAGAGGAGTTCTGGCCACTTAATTTCAATCTTTTCCTAACATTGGTTTCCCAACACAAGTTACTACTCTGATTAAAGCCATACGGAGAATAATTTCTTGAGTGGGGCCCTGTACGATGCACGCATGGTTAATAGCTGTAGTTTTCTCATATTCAAGGAGTTTGCATGAAGCAAATCTAAACTCCGCTTTGAAACACTGATAAATGAAACTGCAGTAACAACAATTAAGCCATTATTTTATTTTGACGAAAACACTGGTTTTGCGAAACGAATTATTTTGAAACTATTTTAAGTATTCCTATAGTAACGTTGATGTCAAGATGCCTTCAACTGTATTCCAATAGTTATAATCTCCAGATTTTTCTCATGTTGATAGGAACCTATGGAAACAGAAAGCACTTACAGTAATAGTAGAAACGTAAACCAGTTTACGTCCATGCCATCCATGAGTACCGCAGTTAAGGTTCTAAAAGAGTCAAAAACTTCAAAGGGGAAAACTGACCTGGAAGCTTTAGTATCTCTGTGGGACTTCGCGGGTCAGTTTATCTACTACGCAACTCATCAGCTCTTCTTCAGTCCCAGAGCCATCTATCTTCTCGTCCTCAACATGACGCAAGACCTGAGCAAAAACATAGAGGAAAAATGGTTTCTGGACCTTGATGGTGTGAAAGACATGGAGTTTCAAGGTAAGTATTCAATGAAATTGGACAAAAAATACAGTTGTCGAATTTGATGTTGAGGTCGGCGTCGTCATCATCATAGTCGAAATATTTGTTGTTGTTTTCATTATTTATGTTGTTACTGCAAACTAGTAATGTACTATTAACGACTTATAGCAAGTCGTTTAGTATAGAATGACTGGTAGTGATGACATTGTTATTATTATTATTATTATTATTATTAGTAGTAGTAGTAGTAGTAGTAGTAGTAGAAGCAGCAGCAATGGTATGAGTGGTTGTTCTTGGAGTTTTATGGCGGCGTAAAGATAGTTAATATTTGGAACTTTGGTATATGAATCCATTCTTCATTGTTTTTTCTTTTTGTTTTGATTGGCAGGAGCTGTTCAATTTTGGTTGAAGTCTGTTTACATTTACTCGAAAAGTGTCATACCCGGCGTACCCCCGGTCATTCTGGTTGGAACACACAAAGATATAATGGAGGGAGTATGTGTCATATTTTGTAATTTTGTTCAAAAACAGTTACATGCACCCAACATACCCCAGGCCATTTTGGTCGGAGCACACAAGAATATAACATAAGAATATAACAGAGGGATTATGCATCATATTTCACGATTTTTATAACAGTTCCAGGGGTTTTGTTTAGTGTCTAGGACAGTATGGTTGGAATCGGTTTAAAGGTTTAAAGGGTTTGAAGGTAGAGCGTAATTCAGAGGGTATGATCTATATTTAGACTGTTTACTCACAGCTATACACGTGACATATTGCCTCAGTTCAAGTTGTTAATATATATTCATATTCAAGATTCAAACTTTTATTTCACTCCAATCCGCTTACGTGCCACATGAGGTAAACAGTGTTTATTGGGTAGGATAGTAACGCATAGGCAAATTAAACGACGACAAAGAAATATTATATTAACAAGCAAACAATCAGTTCAACATACTGTTAAGTCGTTCATATTTCACATAATTATATTACATTAACACAAAAAACACCAAGTATTTTCTTTATAAGTGTTAATTTTTGTCTTTAGGACAGAAAATACGTGGCAAAGACCATTGATATATGTAGTAGACTACTACATCTGATGGACTGCGTCACAAATAATATAGTGTATGTATATACTTGGGCGTTGGTGCGTGTAAACAATGCGATCGGTACCGTAACCCGCGGTTCCGGGTTCCAATCTCAGTAGAGTACGAATTAAATATCTCCATCCTGTATGATTATATCCTTTTTCAATATTTAGAAATTTACTTAATATTATTACCCATCCTCCTGTAGGATCCTGGGATAGCACTTTCCGCTCTGTATGGTTTATATGTGTAACTCACTGAAACAACCTTGATTTCATGCCTTGATTTCTGCCGTAGGAATCCGGATCAACTGTGTACTTAGATGATTATTACTGATTCGATATGCGGGCGTGTCAGCAAATTTGTAGCATCATTTTTGGGGGATGTGTGCTTGGTCGAGATGGTATACGGGTTGGTATGTGCAGACAAGGTGATGGGTGCCGTAACTCGCAGACTCGGGATCGAATCTCAGTAGAGTTCAAATTAAGATTACATAACCTATATGAGAATATTCTTTTCCATATATCAAAATTCACCTCACATTGTCACTCATTCTCCTGTAGGACTCAGGGATAACACGTTCGGTCATGTATGCTGTATGTATATGTGGGGGTACACACTAAAGTTAGGCTGTTCTTTATACATCTTGACCGAAACAGTCCTTTGAGTATACGAAACAGTCCTTTGAGTATACGAGATCTAATCATGTAATTTCTATTTATTCAACTCAAACTCTTCACTGATAAAAAAGATAAAGTGCAATTTATCTCTCTCTATTGGGTTTAGTATAAATCATGTAGTCATCATTCACCTTAAGTAATGTTTTACGAGCAGCCTGAATGAATTGGTATGCAATGATTTCCTATTCCAAATATTAATACGATTTTTCTATACTTACCAGGCAAATAGGAAAGATAATATGCAAATGAAAATTTTGTTTTAAACCTTGTGATGAATTGATTTTGTAATCATCTCTCAAATTCCTCAATCAATTATAATGGATTAAAATATGAAAGGTTCTCCTTTGTACAAAATATATCCAAGATCTATATCTTTAAGCGCCATGTTGGATATCTTTATTCAATCGCTATGGTAATTTGATTAGCAGATTAGGATCGCTCAACATCATGTCTATACAAAATCTAAGTCAGTTTACTTTAAAGTATCTAGGTCCAAAAAGAAATTGGGAGAGGGAATAGCTTCAATTCTCCAAATATAAAATTTGGGTTTTGTTGGCAAACAGCTAGAGTTATGCTGCAAAACAGTGTTTTCCCATAGGTATATGCTTTTAGAACACCATATTTCACATGCACATATTAATATATCTAAACGTATCAGATGAGAATGTAATAGAAATAATAAATTGTTAATTGTTCTACAAATGCCAAACATAGCTTTTTTTATTTCTTCAAATAGTTGTTTTCTTGCTTCTTATTAGGTACAATGGAATTCTTACATAACAATATGAACCAACATTTTCCAAGGCTGACAATTACACACAGATGGTTTCGATATTTTATATCTTTTCTACTAAATAATAATGTTTTTTTTTTTGATGCATCTACTTCGTGAGTCGATAACGTGCAGTATTGGTCAATTGCATTTTATAAGCCTGGTTGGGAGTCTG